>JASDQU010109194.1:119339-131230 GCA_032191745.1 Picea mariana
CTATTTGTAGTAAATCTGATCCATATTTCAAGGATCTAGATTTCATCTTGTAAGTCTATAAAGCCAAAGACATTTGGAGCACTAAGGGGGTTAAAATTGGGAGATATTTTGTTCCACTGTATAGACTCTTTTTGCAAAAATAAAGTTTAGTTTCCTTTCGTTTTCAATATCAGAATTTTCCATCTTTCTCTTTCTGTACTTTGTTTCAGTTTATTTTAGTTCATGAAGATTGTTATCTATTTATTGAGCTTATAGACTTGAATTAAAGGATTCCTCTCTATCTTGCATTAAGCCCTCCATTCACTTGTATTTGGAAATCAAGAATAGTGTGCTTCATCCCCTCCTTTCCAATTACTTGATCTGATTATTGTTTCCTGAAAGAACTGTTTCTTTAGATGTGTGATGAGTTGTTTATTACATTGATCATTAAAGACCCCATTGTCCCAAGCATATATACACATTATTTCTAAGTTACCAAGCATCCTTAGCCTACAACCCTAAGGAGTTTCTTGGAGTGATAACAGAATCAACAATGTTCCTATGATAAAATCTCAAGAGGGTTAGTGAATGAAAATCAAAGCTCAAAAGAGATGGCGCAATGAATTTCAGAAGAAACGTTGGACGACTAGTCAAACAGTATATAATGACTGATGTCAAACAAAGATTAAATCTCAGGATAGTTAACAAATGAAGATCAAAATCTCAGAAGAGATGGCACGATGAAACTCAGTTCAAATCAAGACCGTCAGATCTGCAAGCCACCAGATCAACGACAGGGATGAATTACAGGGAGAGAAAGTAGAATTAAACTACTCACCAGTTACAATCCCAAAATCTGCCTGGGTCGTCAGATCTCACAGACTCAAATATCTATGAATTCAATTGATTCAACAAATGACCAGTTTAATTTAGATTAAATCATGACCATCGGATGCACAATCACCAAATCTACGACATGGATAGATTGTGGAGATTGAAAGGAGAATTAAACATCACGCTTATTCCAATCTCGCAATTAGTCAGGACCGTTCGATCTTATAGATTCAAAGATCAACGATTGTGGTTAACTCACCAACAATGCACAACTTCCAATTGTGGAGTTAAATCACTCGCAAGTCATAGCTCTACAATCGGTGTCAACCGTTGATCTTCTTCAAGAATATTCACAACCGTTGGATCGATTTTAAGTGGAAGGACAAAATAAGCAGGGAAAAACAATTGAGAATTTGATTAACCAAATTTCCATCAGCCGTCGGATTAGATTCGAGTGGAAGGACAAGATAAGCTAGCAAAGCTGCATCATATAAAGATCAAGCCATTGATCTAAGACCCTGATCAACAAACAACATTCGCTTCGGGTCTAAATTTGCGAGGAGTTTGCACTCTGGAAAGTCTACTATTTGAAATTCCCAAAATGCGAATCTCTGTCATCCATTGGATCATTCTAAGTGGAAGGACAAGATAAGATATAGGAGATGCAATGCAGAAAGATCAAGCCATTGATCTAGGATCATGATCAACGAACAACATTTAAGTCCAGGTATAAAGATGCGAGGAGGTTACGCTCAAGATAGTTTGAGACTTGAAATACGTGAAGCCCAGAAATCCGAAATAAGGACCGTCGTCACATTTGGAGGACAAACCAGGACCGTTGGATCAGGGATGTTGGTCTGCAAAACACCTCATCAAAAGGGAATATGGCATACCACATCAACAAGGATATGCAACATATCATGTCGACAGACCATGTTAGTAGACCACGTCAACAAATACACATGGAATAAGCAGATGATGACAAGCGTCAAGAGGAAATTGACTCATTCCATGTCAACAAGTGATGTAAGCAAGTTACATTACTCCAGAAGAATTGCTTCAGGAGTTTCACCACTAAGAAATGTCAAAAGTCTCGAAGTCTCGAAGGATGAAGGTCCGAAGTTACTCTCAGTCGTCGATCTGAGATACCCTTTAGATACTAACCTGACCGTTTGATCCAAAAGATGAACATGTGTCACATTGGGAGATCTACGTTCACATCAGTAAGAAACTGTGACAAACCATGTCAACAACCTACATCAGCAAGGACACATGGAACACCAAAAAAATGACAAGTGTCAATTTGAAATCAACATTTCAGGTATCTGCAAATCATGAAACTAAGTGACACGTGGCAGCTGATCATCTCGTGACACATCATCAAGTGATGCAAACAAGTTACTTCATCAAGTGATGAAACCAAGTTACGTCACTCCGAGAGTTTTACCACTAGCACTCACCCAAAGTCCCGAAGTCTCAAATGCTGAAGACCCAAAGTGGACACGAGATGCCCGATATGAAGATCACCTCAGGAGAGTTCTCGACCATCGATCTACTTCAGTGGAATCCTGTAAGAATAATGTAAGTGGAAACGTTAACCAACAACAAGCGGTCTCCATTGTCTTATGACTAACTCAGTAGGTGATCACTCTGGAGGAAAGAACAGGTTGAGATTTGAAATCTCTGAAGTTGAGAGACCCGAGGAGATATCGACCGTTAATCTGAGAGGGACACACATCAACTGTTTGTCAGCTCCAAAAGATTGACATATGGAGGAAAGAAGGAGTTGAGACTCGAAATCTTCGAAGTATGAAGACCTGAAGGATATCTCGACCGTTGATCTGATGTCGGGTGTACTATCAACCATTGATCAAAATACAATGGAAGGATATAATAAGCATAATAGACAAAGTTGTGGAGTAAAAGGTGGCCATACATCTCATTTCTTGATTAATTCCTAGCCGTTGGATTGAGAAATGAAGGATGAGTGTAAGGATTAATGCTGACCATTGATCTGGTTCTGAGATGTAATGTGAACCGTCCGATCTCTTTGACGATATTGTATTCGGGAGATTTGAAATGTTGGAAGTCACGAAGACCCAAAGGGAGAAGACCTAAAGTCCTGACAATCATCCATTTCAGGAGATTGAATCGTGACCGTTGAATCAATAAACTCTCAAGAGCTCATCTCGCCTAGCGTTTGGTCAACACCATTGGTCATATGGTAAAGATATTTTAAAGGGTAGAATGTATGGTTCGCTTAAATTGTTAAGCCCGTGGTTCTACACCATTGACCATATGAACTGGTTTGAAGGAAGCATTGATCTTTGTTATCAAAAAGATGAAGGAAATCGATCCATGAAGTGATTGATTTGTGAAAGGAAAGGGGATGCTAGGTGTAACGTTGAAGATCCAGATTGATGATCTGGTGGTCCCAAAAGATATTGTAAATGGAAAAGTTAGTTATAACTTGTTTCACAAGTCAGATCAATAACTTAAACAAGTTTTGAGTATAAACAAGTATAAATACAACCATGATTGGTTCACTTGAAAGGGGGCTTGTGGATGAAGAGTGTCTTGCGAAGTGAAGAGGTGGATATTGACCTGAGGTCCGTGAGAATATAAGAGAGATGTAGAAGTGAACAAGGTGTGGAATATATCAGAGGAAAGATAAAGAGAAGAAGGCGTGAATCTCAGAGAGAAGATGAAAAGCGGTGATGAGCGTTTATGGTATACCTATGATCATGAGATAGAATTGACTCAATAATGAATCACTGCTACTAGAGTTGGTTGAAATCTAGTTGGATAGACCTTGTTCTATCAGCAAGCTGGGTATTTCCCAAGAGTTGGTGCTCTCAGAGGAGTTGGTGCTGAAACAAATTAGTTGGTGCTGGGAAAATATTTATTATTATATTCACATATATTCATATAAATTATATAGAAACATCTGGTATCTTTTGTGTCCATTGTGATTATGATTTGACTATTCTTAATATGTTCAAATATGTTTTAACTACTAACTTGTGAGAAGAAAAAGTTAGAATAGTCCACACACTAATTCACCCCCCCCTCTTAGTGTGGGTGGTGTGTTCAACAATGGGATATTATCGTAAATTTGTTAAGAATTATGGAAAAATTGCAGCACCTCTCACTACTCTCCTTAAAAAAAATTCTTTCAATTGGACTCCTACAACTGATCAAGCCTTCTATGCTTTTAAAGAGGCTATGTGCACAACTCATGTCCTGACCCTTATCGACTTTAAAAATACTTTTTTCCTGGAATGTGATGTTGTAAATGTGTTGAAACTACATAGAATAGATCTAGCTGGGAGTTGACATACACAGTTGTAGAGAAAATAGAAGAAAAGAGAAAATAGGAGAGAAAGAATGGAAGAATTCTCGTTAACCAAATGAATGAATGATAATATACACATTATATACTATGTATAACTCAACCAATGTGCACTGGAGGAGAAGAAAATGCGCCATAGTGGTGTTCTAGAGTGATCTGGTGTTGGCACAGGGTAAGACCAAGGTTTCAATGCTACAACAACGCACCAAAAAAACCCTAACTACCGGCCCTTTCGGCAACACCTGCGAAGCATATGAAGTCTCACCTGAGGTAGAGGCAAGGGTGGCTGCAAGACTCAGGTGTCTGCAACCTTAGTTGGGACACAGATATGTGATTGTAATACTTAACAGAGAACTTAGCACTAACAATTGATCAATATTTAACCACTATCTACTCCACAGATAAAACAGAGCATCACATCATTCATTTAGATCTGACGTATCTAAGCACTTATCATAGAGAAGTAGGTTAGATATAATAGATTCATGCACTAGCACATTCATATAAGTTAGATCTAACATACATATACATCATTAGCACAAAGCATAAACAAATCTATCTATCTATATCAAAGCACTTAGCAAGTAAAGACATAAACACATGAAGACATTTCACAAAGTAGAGAAACACAACATATACGTGGTTCACCCCCACCCTGGGGATACGTCCACCAAATCTTCTTATTTATTATATTTTGTTAATAGGTTACATGTACAGAGCCTCGAAACCCTGCTCTGCATAGAACAAGAGATCTACACAGATCGCTAGATCCTCCTTCCCCGAGTAGATCTAAGCACTCAGCCTTCCACAGCCTCTTACAATGACTTGCACTTAGCTCTGCAAGTATCACATAGTATGCAAAGAGCACTTACAACCCTTAAATCAAATAGATCTATCACTTAGCCATTCATAACTCTCTATATACTCACTACCTCGCATTAGCATCTATTGATACTTTACAAAATAGGCCTAAAAATGACTAAACCCATGGGCCGACATCCCATACCCGTTACATAATCCCAAATCCCAAAATGGACCCAAAAAAGGGCCGAGATTATGTGATATCTACTTTTTATTGTGCTTCACCTTTGATAGGATGTTGAAGTGCCAAAATAGGTCAAACTTAACCAAGGATCTCCCAAAACTAGGTGAAGAGCCAACAAGCCCCCAACACTCACCTGTGACATGTCCTAAGTCACTTTGATCTGGGTAGTTCTGCTTCAAAATCCCCGAGTGTGGCTTGAGCTACTTCGACTTGCTGCTGTACCTTAGCCTCTTGTTCAACAAACTCTTGGATGACTACATCGTTGAGAGGTCCCTCCAGGCATTGTTTGGTTACAGTGACAACCTGCTCGAGTTATGCTCCTCGACCTTCAACCTCTATGAACAATTGGTAGGCCTTATCTTGTACAAGTTGGAGCCTCTAAGTTACTTCCATAACTCTGCTCTGGATAGTGTGGATCTGCTGCTGGGCAGTGTGCTTCTTTTGGGATGATTTTAAGGATGAAAATTTATATTAAAATGTAGAAACATGGGCTAATATTACTAGTCCTTAATATGCAAAATGTAAAATGTTTGGCGATAGTTTTGTAAAAATATTAAAATTTCTAAGGATTTTATATAGTTTCGATAAAATTTTGGTGATTTGTAAGGTAAAAGAATTTTATTCTATGGAATTTGGGTGAATCATTTTTAGTAAAAATGGAAATTAGCAAGTCTTTTTTTGGGAAAACCATGGAAAATTAGTCCATTTGCGAAATTTAGCCCCTAAAATCATCTATGGATCACTTCATTATTTCCATAGCTGACAGGGGCTTCAACTGCGCTTGTATCGTTTCAGCTTGATACTTCACCTCTTGGAGCTATGACTCTAGTGCCTTCAGTTCTGGATTCTTAGTGAGTTGTTCGTAGGTCTGGGCATTGTGATCAGTAGGTTGCTTACATTCCATAGCAAGAGATTTTATTCTCTCAACTACGCTTCGAGTAGTTTCTTTTCTTTGATCCCTTACATCCTGTGGGGTATTAGATACTACATGGAGCTCTAAGTCTACGATGCATTGTTGTAGCTATTGGATAACTTCTGTGAGCTACTCTACTTGATGCATGACTTGATCCTCTACCTTTATTTATACGAATGTCATAGAGCGAAGTGCTCTGTTGACCACTTCTTTCACTTTGATTTGTTCTACAAGGAACTGTTCTTTTCCTTGTTGTAGCTTTGCTTTTTCTTCATAAAAATTTTCTTGGAGAGAAATCATTTCTTGTTCCATAGCTTGACGCTGCTCTACAAGTACTCCTTTCACTTACGTCAAATCCTGGGTGGATTGTTCTATTTCCTCTTGTGATCATCGAAGGTGAGCTTCAACTATCTTAGCTAGTCGGTGGAGTTGGGCTGGCTCATCTCCCAGCTATGGTATTCTCGGTGGTAGAGGCGTAGTGGAGATTGTGCGGATGGACTGAAGGGCCTGCTGTACCCCTCGTAGTTTGAATTCAATCCTATCATACATTTCCTCTTGCTTCACTCCTTGTTTCTCTACTATCTCTAGTGAAGCATCGTTCAGGGCTATTGTGATGAAGACAAAGTCATCAGAGCTGAGGACATTCTGCATCTTGGTCATGGTGGCTTTTGATTTTTTTCAGGAAGAAGGTTTCAGGGGGGAAAACTTCCTCTTCTTCAAGGGGTCAACCTTGTCTCTAGGTGGTGTTACTTTGTTTGGTCTCTGTTCATATTACACTTTGTCACCACCCCCTCAGTTAGGTGACATGGAAGCAGTCTTCCCTGAGGTGTTGCTTAAGTTTTGGACCTCCTCAGTCTTCTTCTGTCTGCTGGTTCTGGGTGTATTCTATTCTTTATGAGTGTCCTCTGGGCTGTCAATATCAGATATCTATGCGGGGTTGGTGGGGATAAGGAGGTCAGTGGACCATTCCTTGGTGATCTCCTTAAGGTCTTCTTCTGTGAGTTTGTAATATGACTGGAGTTGCTCTTTATATTGATCTGCTCGCGCTGTAATGTAGATAAAGTGTCGATCTGCGCTGAACTTCATTAGTGGTCAGAACCTCTATAGGGTGTTTTGAGTCATGAGAGGCTCGGCTTCAATGGCTCACTTTAGCTAGAGGTAGTATGTATGAAACACAGTGTTCGACTACCACCATTTGTTCATATCAGTTGAATACCACAGGGTAGTGAAATTCGCGGAAAGCGGCTTGAATGACTCTATGTTGGGGAAGGTCACTCCTTCCGACATCTCCAATGAAACAAATGCAATGAGGACCATGAGCCAGCTGAAATGAAATTCATAACCTTGATCCTGTGCTTCTCGACAATCTAGTTCCAACTGGTTAACTAGGTGCTTCATCGAGTTCATTTGTAGGCCTTCTGTGCACTTCCCTGCGAGGTCAACAACAAAGCCGGTGAATTACATAGGTCAATTCTTCCTTACTAATTTTCTAGCTATTAGTTGACATGCGAGGTGCACTATGCCACTCTGGATGGAAGCTACCTTGTAGCCTCTTGTTCCCTTCTCAACATCGCCATATGTATCCATGATTTTCTGTGCTAGTGTGCGATCTGCATCTTTTCCTGGATAAAAGTCCTATAGGTCGGGTCCTTTCATACTCAGTCTTGTGATCCTGTGGATCAGCATTGGGTCAAATGTAATGCAGCAGTCTAGCCATAATTAGCCACCATGGTAACATGACAGTAGAAACTTGACACAGGCGTTGACTTCCTGGTGTCTTCTGAAGTGTGGGATCTTCATGATATTTATCAGGGTGGACTACGCGAGGTTCATTGTCCACGATTGGGGAATTATATTTGAATTCTTTCCCCTAGTTATGGTTAGGTACTTGTATGGGGAAAGCATACCATAGATCTTTTGATCTCTGAGGTTGACGTCTCTGAATTTTAGTGCTGTGATCTTATCCTGCTCTGCTCAAACTGTGTGTATCCCCTTCGGAGGCACGCAGTGACCAAAGTGTACTCGAAGTCTCTTGGAAAATTATCACGATTCACCTTGCCAGCCAGAGGCAGGATGTAATCAGGAAATTTGGATGGAATCAACTTCGTATTTTCTAGGTCATGTTTATGATTGGTTCTCTTCTCTACTGATGGTCGGGATGGCCCTGATCTGTGAGCAATCGACGGAGAGGCTTTCAATCCTCTCGTCGATGATTCTTTTATACCTATAGACATCGACATGACTCTTGCATTCATGAGGTCGATCAGAAATTCTTCAACAACTCTCTTAGCAATGTTGAACTCGTTTGACATACACGCTCGGGGTTGGAAATCTTCGGGTTTGAGGAGTAACTTAGAAACTATAATAGGATAGAAGGAAATAGTGCAATGATCACTGTGTAAAATCAACGAGTCTACAGGCTCAGATTCATGGTTAGAAAAAATTTTCTCGGTGCATGGCATGATGGGATAAATAGATAACTTGACAACGGATTGATTGCAAAGGTCGAGAAGCCTTCATTAACTCTATTCTGTCTGTTATGGTGTGGTACAAAATTCTAGTGGCGAACCATAAATTCCTTTCTACCCATTCGGAGGGTTGACTGAACGATTATATTAGTCCCAATGACTATATTTCTTTGCCATGGTGAAGTGCCATGTGACACTATTCTGTTATCCCAACAAAGATCCAATTTTGCAAATTTTCCTTCTGCGAAGTTCCCTCTGGAACCTTCTGTAACTTGTCGATCTTAGCTCTCTTCTTACTTAGTTTTCTAGCTTTCTTTCCAGTGAGCTTCGTCTCAGTATGCCTTTTTCCATTCTGATTCTTATCTTCTTTTGGCATAGTTACTTCACGTTGTTGAGATTATTTCCTAGGATTCAAGAGTGATACTTCTTCTTTATATGGAATAGGTACTTCAATCTTCTGTGGGTCGTCTAGTGTTCTTGCAACTTTGACATCCGGGTCTCTGGTGTTAAATAGCTTCAATCTGTTCTTATGTTCTTCAATCAAGTGTACGATACTTCTAGTCATGAAATCTTTTAACTCTTGCTTCTTCTACGCTAAAACTTCTTCTTCTTCCTTCTTTCTGGTCTGATTTCTTTCAATCCAAGGTTTTCCTAGTAACATGGAAAATGGGGTGTTGTTCTCAATAAATTTAATAATATCAAAATCTTCCTCTATCAAAGTTCCATTGGCATTCATAGAAATCCAGGTGATGTTTCCACATAGGTTTATCAACTTTCATTTGAATAGTCCTATTCCTCCTAATGAAGGAATCATAGCAGGCCTTCCTATAGCTTCCCAAGTTCTTTCTGTCATGACATTCACTTGTGTTTCCTCATCCAAAACACAGTCAATGTCGAAGTCTCCTATTATTTCTTCAAGGCATTCTTTTTCTTTGAATACCTCTGATACACTAACATGTCGATGATCATTCAGGGTTTCTTTCATCTATAGCAATACTTTCTTTGAGTCTTTCTGGGGTTCTGCCATTTCTGGATATTTCTTAGGGTTTTCTTGTCTCATGTTCATTTATTAAAGCTTAGAAATCATTCTAGGGAAATACAATACTTCATGGTCCATAGCTTTGCAACAAAGACAACTAAATCTTCTCCCCAGGCATTCCTTAGCAAGATGTCCTGGTTTTCTACAACTGTAACAGAGGGTTAACCCTCTCTTTCTTTTAAATGATTCCCAACTCCTTCTATACTGCACACTAGGATCATAGTAGCTAACCTGAAAACATTTCTTTCTAGGATCCTGCATCCACTTGTTAGTCCAAACATTCTTTTTATGCATAGGTATAAAATATCTTTCACTATTCCTATCAGATCTATACATATCAAACCTTCTTTCATCTATTAGTGCCATAGTTTTCTAGCTAGGACAAAATCTATCAAACATACCTAGATCCATACATTTTAAACAAAAATTTCCACTTATCTTACTTCTACAGAGCACAAAGATTTTAGATCTAGAACTTTTCACTATTCTTACCTTTATCAGAGCACAGAGCTTGCAGTTACCTTTTTTTTTTTTTAATAAAAAATTCTCACTTTTACCTTTCTTAGAGCACAAATCTTTCAGATCTTACCTCTTTTCTCCAGATCAAACTTCTTTTCTTTAGCACAGATCTTCACAACTAAGTAGAGCACTGCGCACTAGGAAGAAAAATATACACACAGAGCTTCCACAATTTCAGGTTAGATCTTTACACAAAGCTTCTTCTTCCTTAGTTCCTAACAATCATAGTTTTAGTTCAGATCTTTGCACAAAGCTTCTTCTTCCTCAATCCTCAATGATCACAGTTTCAGGTCCCGACAACAGAACCATTTGTTGGCATAGGGGCATACCTAGGGTTCGACACTACAACAACGGACCAACAAAAACCTAACTACTGGCCCTTTCGGCAACACCTGCAAAGCAGATGGAGTCTCACCCGAGGTAGAGGCAGGGGTGGTTGGAGGACTCAGGTGTCTACAACCTTAACTGGGACACAGATATGTGATTATAGTACTTAACAAAGAACTTATCACTGATAGTTCATCAATATTTAGCCACTATCTAGTCCACAGATAAAACAAAGCATCGCATCATTCATTCAGATCTGACGTATCTAGGCACTTCTCATAGAGCAGTAGGTTAGATCTAATAGATTCAGGCACTATCACATTCACATAAGTCAGATGTAACATCCATATACATCATTATCACAAAGGATAAACAAATCTATCTATCTATATCAAAGGACTTAGAAAGTAAAGACATAAACACATCAAGACATTGCACAAAGTAGGGAAACACAACATATACGTGGTTCACCCCCACCTTGGGGATACGACCACCAAGTCTTCTTCTTTATTATCTTCTGTTAATAGGTTACATGTATAGAGCCTCAAAACCCTACTCCACATAGGACAAGAGATCTGCATAGCTCACTAGATCCTCCTTCCCCGAGTATATCTAAGCACAGAGCCTTCCACAACCTCTTACAATGACTTTCACTTAGCTCTTCAAGTCTCACATAGTATGCACAGAGCACTTACAACCATTCAATCACATAGATCTAGCACTTAGCCATTCGTAACTCTCTATATGCTCACTACATTGCCTTAGCATCTATTTATACTTTACAAAATAGGCCTAAACATGGGTAAAACCATGGGCCAACATCCCATACCCATTACATAATCCTAAATCCCAAAAAGGGGCCAAGATTCCACGATCTCTGCTTCATCTTGTGCTTCGCCTTCGACAGGTTGTCGAAGTCCCAAAATAGGTCAAACTTGACCAAGGATCTCCCAAAACTTGGTAAAGGGCCAACATCTGGACACACACCAGCAGTTAGGGTAGTAAAATTCCTCCTCGTCTTGTCTCTCAGGCAGTTATGGGAGTGAACTTCCACCTAGCTAAGTTAACTAGTCTATCAGTCTTCAGTTAACTGACTGAAACATAGTGAAGTGAGGAGGAGATTAGGGAATCATGGGTAATGCACTAGTCTGGTGATGATCCCAAGGATAATGCGCATTAGTTGGTGATGACCCCAATGATGCATGGTGATAATCCCAATGTAGCATCTAGACTCCACTCAACTAATCAAACTGAAGCAACTATTCTCCCTAGAGGAATATTCTTCCTAAAATATAGGAGACTGAATAATGACTAATAAAATAGGAAAAACCTTAGGAAAAAGAAGTGCTAGGTGTGTGTGAAGTAACTACAACACCCCCCTGAACATCACTATGGTGAAAATAAATAATGGGTCT
>JASDQU010109194.1:131321-143824 GCA_032191745.1 Picea mariana
CAAGGTAGAATGTATGTAAAAAGAAGAACTGACATTTTCTAGGAAACTGTGTCCTTCACTCCAAGACGACCTCACAAAGAATGGAACTTCTTCTCAGTGAAGGTCTCGGTGAAGATGTCCATAGTCTATTCTACTAAAAGACATAATTGCAGGTCGATGATCACCTTGTGAACTAAGTCCCAGATGTAGTACATGTGGATCTCTATGTTCTTCGTCCACTGCCTCTAAAATGGATCTCTGCAAAACTTCAGACTGCTCTTGTTATCACATCAGATGACGATCGACCAATGAAACTGAATGCCCAATGCAGTGAGAAATTCTGTAGCCACATAGCCTAAATGGTTATGTTAACTACCCCTCTGTACTATGCCTCAGCTGAAGATAGATAAATATCATCCTTCTTTGTACTCAACCAACATATAGGCCTGGTACCAAGACTGGGTGAGTAACCAGATGTGGAATTGTGATCAGTGCTAGCGCCAGCCCAGTTAGAATTAGTGAACCTAATGAGATCCAATGTAGAGTCTGCTACATAATGAATCCCAAAGGTGATGGTGCCCTATATATATCAAAGGATATGCTTTGGATCCTTCCAATGTATCTCATGTGGCTCCTGTATGAACCTGTAAACTATGCCAACTGCATAGGAGAGGTATGGTCTGGAGTGTGTGAGATACAACAAGCTCCCCACTAGCTGTATATACAGTGTCCTGTCAACCAGTGGAGTGTCCTCACCATCCTCAAGTTTTCTCCTGATAGGAAAGGAGTCGGGGCAGAATTGTAGTCTGTCATGTGAAATCTCTCAAGGAGATCTCATGCATACTTGGCCTGAGACAGTTTCATGCCTGATGCATCCTGACTGGTCTCGAGTATAAGAAAGAAGTGTTGTGGACCCATGTCTGTCATCAAGAACCTATCATGTAGAATCCTCTTGACTGTAACAATCGCTGACGTTGAGAAACCAATGATAAAAAAATCATCAACATACATAACTAAGAGTAGAAGTGAATCAGTCATCCTGAGCATGTAAAAATTTGGGTCTGATTTGTAGTGTACAAAGTTCTATAACAATAGGTAGGAGTCCATCTTGGCATACCATTCCCTCGAATCCTACTTGAGGCCATAAAGAGACTTCTTCAGTCGACAGAACAAAGATTAATCGTGCATAAATCCCTAGGGCCGCTCCATATAGATCTACTCAGAGAGATCACCATGAATACATGCATTCTTCACATTCATCTAATGCACTTCCCATCCTTTGGCTTTCGCAATAGAAAGTTCCAATAATATGGAGTCAATCTTTGCTACTAGAGCGGAGGTCTTATCATAGTCAATGCCATGCACCTACTGAAAGCCTTTGGCAACAAGCATGGATTTGTATCTTCTAATATGTCCATATTCTACACTCTTGGTCCTATAGACCCATTTTCATATGACAAGTTTCCTTCCATAAGGAAGGGGAACCAGATCCCAAGTCTCGTTCTCGAGAGGGGAGTTGTACTCCTTCTACATGGGGGATTCACAAAAGGCATTTCTAGCAGCCTCTCCATAAGACTATAGATCTGAAGATTGAACTAAGTAAATATGCCTGGGTGGAAATGGTTCAGTGGTAGTGAGTGTAAGAGGAGGCTCCTTGAAACCAGATTGAGTCCTCCTAGTATCAATTGGATCACCAACAAGATCCCCTGCATCCTGAAGAGTAGTCTGGGCCCACTTGGGCCTCTTCTTTGGCTCTGCATCTGCATCTAGATGCACTGAATATGCATCTGAATGTACTATCTTTGTATCTGGATCATCTGAATCCTATGACTTATAACTCTCATCTAAAGAAGAGTCAGCATGTGCATGCTCATCATCTTGGATAGGTGGAAGAATAAAGATGTCTGCATGCAGTTGCTGAGGTACATGCGAGACACTTTCCTCGAATTGGACACTATACTCAATGATGAGCTGGTCTGAGGAAAGATAAATAAGTCTATATCCCTTCAAACCGTTGAGGTATCCAACAAATATACACTCTATGCTCTATGGATAAAGTGCCTTCTTCTTTTCAGAGGGAATCCTAGCCCATGCACGTGATCCGAAAATATGAAAGTGGGTCACTTCTGGTTTGAGGCTGCTCCAAGCCTCGTAGGGGGTATTATCCTTGAAAAATCTATGGAGAGATTGGTTTTGGATGTAGGTTGCACAATTAAGTGCTTCAGACCATAATCTTTTTGGAAGTGACTTTTCATGTAGCATGCAAAAGACCATCTCCGTTAGAGATTTGTTTTTCCACTCAATAACTTCGTTTTGTTGTAGAGTATAGGAAACTGTTTGATGCAACTGAATCCCTTCCTCATGAAATATTTTTTTTGATCTCATGGTTGACATAATCTCCCCCATTATTAGTTTGAAGGATTTTTATTTTCTTTCCTGACTGTGTCTCAACCAGGGATTTGAAATCTTTGAGGTCTTGAAAGACCTTTGATTTTTTCCTGAGAAAGAAAATCCACGTGAAGCATGAGAAATCATCAACAAAAATGAGCATGTAACTTTATTTGTTGATTGATGGATGTGGAAAAGGGCCCATGAGGTCACTATGGATCAGATCTAAAGGAGAGGAAGCCCTACGTGTCTTTCCTTTGTTGAATTTCTCTCAAGGGTGTTTTCCAAGAACACATCCCTCACAAATTCCTTTGCAGAAATGGATGTGTTGTAGACCATCAACCAATCCTTTCTTGTTAAGATGTTGCATATATCTGAAATTTAAATGCTTGAAACTTTCATGCCATATCCTACTACTTTCATCAGCATGGGTAAGCAGTAAAGAAAAATCTGGTTCAATAAATTCAGAAAATGTGTAAAGCCTAGATTGATGATTTACCTCACTAGTAGCAACCCTGGAATTGGTTTGCATGTCATAGATATCCACTCCATTAGGTGTAAATATGAATTTCTTTCCGATGCTGGAATTGTTCATTTGATACACGGAGAGAATATTGACGGAAATTCTGGGAACGTGCAACACATTCTCAAAGCTTCTGTTGGTGAGTTCATTCCTTCTTTTTCCGGTGACCTCGACTAGAGAGTTGTCCCCCATCAAAATAGAAGGATATTTGCATGCATACAATGAAGAATAGACCTATTTTGTGGCAACCATGTCGTGTGATGCACTTGAATCTACGATCCAATAATCATGAGAGGAGTTGATGGAAATTAAGGCATGGCTAGAATTGCCTTTCCTTGGATTCTGATCTTTTGGATTCTTCTTCTTGGAACCCTCTGGGATGCGATCTCCAAGGTTATTTTTCTGAAGTATTTGAGTCATTAGATTTATCTGTTTTTACATACATGCAGATTATGGATGGAATCCTTTATGGTAGTATGTACATTTCTCCCGTTTTCTTCCCTTTCCACCTTTGGATCCGAAGGCATTGTTGAAGGGTTTTGAGTACCCTTCCTTCTTCGGAACTACATGAGATTTCCTTTTGTCTTTATCTTTAGATTTCTAATATTGAATACCACTTCCATCTTGCACAGTAAGTGCATTCTCCTTTGGGCCTTTGATTTTTCCCATGTTGATGAACTTGGTTTGCTCTTGTGTCAGAGATTCAATAAATTCCTCAAGAGAAGGAATCTTCCAGGTGGCTCTAGAGGAGAATCTTACTGAGTGGAATGTGGATACAAACACTAATAATTTAGGACCAATCTTGGAGATAATGGTGAGAGAATTTTTTTTCTCCTCCTTATATTTATCAACCTCGCAAGCCTTAAGTTGCGACAGTAAATCCTTATATTTTGTAAGAAATCTTGGAGATTGTCGAAGATTTTTGGATCCAATGTGATCGATTCCACCTCGAGCATGTATCCCCTCATCTCATCCTATTTTCTAAATATCCCTTCCATGGTGGTACAAGCTTCATTGGGGGTTTTACAGGAAGATATGTGAAAGAGGAGATCAGGAGAAATGAGACTGCAAATTGTTCTAAATCCTTCATCCATTCGATTTAGATACTTGGATTTTTATATGGATGATGTTGGTTATGTATCTGTGTTCATGGTTAACATGTAAAATCCTCTACTTCGAAGATGCATGATAATATTATCCTTCCATGCAAAGAATTTGTAAGGTGTAAGAATGAATTTTTTTGGGAATTCCATTTTTCCGTTTTCTTCAATCTTCGATACCCGCAAAAAATAATTTGCTGTGGCTTTTTCCTAGAAGTCCGTCATTTTTGATACCATGTAAATGTGTTGAACCTGCACAAAATAGATCTAGCTGGGAATTGACATACACAGTTGCAGATAAAATAGAAGAAAAGAGAAAATATGAGAGAAAGAATGGAAGAATTCTCATTAACCAAATGAATGAATGATAATTTACATATGATATAATCTGTATAACTCAGCCAATGCACACTGGAGGAGAAGAAAATGCACCATAGTGGTGGTATAGAGTGATATGGACACACACCAGCAGTTACCGGAGTAAACTGCCACCTAATATAGTCTCTCGGGTAGTTACGGTCATTAACCAAATGAATGAATGATAATTTACATATGATATACTCTGTATAACTCAGCCAATGCACACTGGAGGAGAAGAAAATGCACCATAGTGGTGGTATAGAGTGATATGGACACACACCAGCAGTTACGGGAGTAAACTGCCACCTAATATAGTCTCTCGGGCAGTTACGGGAGTGAATTGCCACCTAGCTGAGTTAACTAGTCTATCATTCTTTAGTTAACTCACTGAAACATAGTGAAGTGAGGAGGATATTAGAGAATCATGGGTAATGCGCTAGTCTGGTGATGATACCAAGGAAAATGTGCATTATCTGGTGATGATCACAATGTTGCATGGTGATAATCCCAATGTAGCATCTAGAATCCACTCAACTGATCAAACTGAAGAGAATATTCTCCCTAGAGGAATATTCTTCCTAAAATATAGGATATTGAATAATGATTAATAAACATAGGAAAAACCTTAGGAAAAATAAATCCTAGGTGTGTGTGAAGTAACTCCAATAGATGCATCCTAGGAAGGAATTGGCGCAGTTCTCATGTAATAAGGATGACCAATGGACTTCACCAACAAACAAATTTCAGAGCACCATTTGGGCCAATCCATCTATGAAAAGGAAATGTTGTCTATTATGCATGTTATGTACCTTTGACATCCTTATCTATTGGGTCAATGCTTCCAAATTAAAACAAATCATCAAAGCCTCAAGGATTTTTTGGAACAACGAATTTCCTCCCCAGAGAAACTTATATGGGTCACCAAGCTCCTTGGAAATTATTATGAGATAATTTACAGGAAGGGAAAATAAAATGTGGCTGCTGACGCTCTTTACTATAAGTATGAATATGAAGGATCCCATTTTTATCTCTCATTCATTGTACCCAATTGGCTCCAAGCTACTCACTAGGAATGACTGCAAGACCCTACAATTTATGACCTTATCCAACAATTGCAAGCCAATTATCCAGTTTATCCCAGGTACTCTTGGAACAATAACGAGCTTCACTACAAAGGTCATATGTATCTCATCAAACAGTCGTAACTTAAATCTACCATGCTTAAGAGCTTCATTCTTCCCCCACAACAGAGAATTTTGATTTCATCAAAACCTATGAAAGGGTCAAACGTTTTTTTTTTTTGGGGATGGTATAAAACAAGATGTCCGTACCTTTGTGGTTGAATATGATTTCTGTCAACAGAATAAGGGAGAAACAATCAAGACCCCGGGAACACTACAACCACTTCTGATTCCGTCAACTATTTGGTAGGATATTTCTATGGAATTCATTGTTAGCTTACCTAAATCAAGAAATAAATTAGTCATCATGGTGGTAGTTGATCATATTTCCAAATATTCTCATTTATGTTCTCTCCAACACCCTTTCAAAACATTCATAGTGGCTCAAAGTTTCATGGATAATATATTCAATCTTCATGGCATGCCTCATTCTATTATCTCTGACCGAGATCCCACTTTTACCAATAAGTTTTGGAAATAATTGTTCCATCCCAGGGCACTCAATTGCATCTCAACGCTGCCTATCATCCCCAGACTGATGGCCAAACTGAAGTTGTCAACAAGTGTCTAGAAACCTATTTGAGGTGTTTTGTATCTAAACGATTGACTCAATGGACTTAGTGGTTACCCCTCATTTAATGGTGGTACAACACATATGGCCATACCATTACTCGCATGACTCCTTTTGAAGCAGTATATGGACAAAATTCCCCTTCGGTTCTCTCCTACATGCTAGGTGTATTGAAGGTTCAGGTGGTTGACAACAATCTTGTAGTTCGTGAGGTAATTCTCGACACCCTCAAAATTGTTTTTTCCATGTTTTAAAATCACATGAAACAACAAGCAGATCAAGGTCATTCTGAACAACAATTTACTAAAGGGGACTAGGCGTTTCTTCATTTGCAACCCTATAAGAAGAATTCACTCAAAACAGATCACTCTCAAAAACTTGCTCCCAAATTTTATGGTCCTTATACAATTCTCAAGAGAGTGGGGTAGGTGGATTACCAGCTAGATTTTCACAGTCATTCTAAGATCCATGTTGTTTTTCCTGTCTCATGCTTAAAGAAGGTGATTGGTACTAAGTGTCAAACGCAAACCAACCTCCCTGAGTTGGATGAAGAAGTTTCCATTTGGTTACATCCACAAGAAGTATTGGACCAACGCGAGTGTCGACTCCATTAATGCACCATCAAGGAAGTGTTAGTGCATTGGAAAGATACAACTTGAGAAGATGCTGCTTGGGAGCCAACTACCATTATGAAAAAATTTCCTCATCTCAAGCCTTGAGGACAAGGCTCTTTTCAAGGGGGAGGGCATGTTAGGGATCTAATCTCCCTAACCCCTCGCATATATAGAATAATATATTTCCATGTAATAAAGGTTGACATTAGTTAATAAGGCCTATTTAATAAATTAGAATAAGTCAATGTAAGAATACATAATAGAAGCTTCCGCTTATAGAATAATTTTCCTCTAGAAGGATATTTAGAAGATAGAATTAGTATAAATAATAGTAGGAGCCATGAGAATTTTTGCATTGAGAATTATTGTAATAGAGCGTTGCTTTGCTAGAGGTTGCCCCCTCGAAGAGGCAAGTGAACATTGTTTCTTATCAATAAAGGTATTATTTTGGTGTTATGGTTTCATATATTGTGTTGTTCCGTTGTTATTCTCTACAATATTTTTGTTTTTGTCTATTATAATAGATCTGGTACCTTACAATGTTACAATTGTAATAAACCAGGATGTTGATCTTGGGACTGCTCGAATCCTTGTACAACCTACAAATATTGTAGAACACTGGGTCATGAGACAAAAGACTTTCCTCAACTACTTGTGAGTTGGAAGGAAAGAGAGAATTAGAACCAGAACCCAAATCAGAACGTACAAAATATATCAGTTGAGAAATGCAATGAATGACCTATAATAGTAGTTGTTACGCACAGAGGATCTAGAATAGGGGCTGATGTGATGAACGAAGGGAAGAATGTTGAGCAATGGGTGAGGAAATCAACATGACCTATGCTGACATTTAAACCTCAACAATAAAAAGAGACGTATAAGAGGGAAATAAAAGAGATACTAGGACCATATTAGGTAGCACCAACATCATATGTGCCTCCGATATGTGATCATAATATACCAGAAAAATCCACTTGAGAATGTAAATAATATAAGAGAGTTTCTAAGAAGTTGCATAGAATTGATGAAATATGAAACTACATTGAATGCATCATGTGAAATGATTGATCATTGTGCACAATAAAGGGAAATTCTTACCGCACATAGGGTAGTTTTTATAGCCCAAAATGCCATTGTTATGCATTTCTGACATTGTCCTACTCATTTACACATTTGCCAACCATTTTTTTGAGGTTCCTCTTAAAAAGTACCTTTTTTATGGTGTATGCACCCTGCTACATATGAAGCGCATGTAGATATGCTAACTACATGCCCGACAACTTGCGTGTACTCTAAAAAGTTGTAAAAAATAAAAAGTTCCATGCTTTTGGGAGTAGTTTACGAGCTATGTCAGGTTGCACAACCATATCACCTCTTGTAGCCCTTCTAAAAACCGAATAACCATCATTTTCTCCATATAAAGGGCCCTAGGGGGTCATTTGGACATATGAAACAAGAGGCAAGTCAACTCTGCCAAAATTTCTCCCTTGTATTCCAAGCCTTTTGCATCTTGTTCTGAGTTTTCATCCTCAACATTACCAAATATTCATCCTCCTTATACGATCCATCATTTTCCCCTATATTGGCATGTTGGTTGTGAGGATATCACAATGGGAATGGTGCACTTGGAGTCAAAATAGAGGAACCTAGGTGAGGTTCGTGGAGTGGCGTCGACAAGATTCAGGTTGTAACTTACCATCTTGTTATTAATAAATGGGAATATTCTTGTCCCAAATCTATATATCTTCTTGATTATATTTATAAATGGTTTTCATGAATATCTAGAACTTTGGATAATATTGGTATTTATGCATATGATGTTATATATTTTCCTTTGAAGTTGTTTCAGTCTAGCATTGGGAGGAGTCCTGCAATCCAGGAATGAACAATGATAGGAAGGGATCTATTGAAAATGGAAGGACTTAAGGTACATACTTTGATTCACTCTCCCTTACCTTAATTATCATTATTTCTTGTTGGATTTGGGTAGAATAGGAGTAATTGTTTCTTTTAAGGTGTCATGGCTCTGCCTAGTCACTAGATCCGAATTAGGGTGATTTTTCCCCATAGAAGAATTGGAGACTCCACTCGAGAACCTCTCTAGGGACTTTTTAGGAGTTTCTTTTTGGTTTGAATTCATGTTGTTTTCTGTGCTTTCTGAGCCTGTAAGAGTTTTTGGACACCTTCCAGGTGTTTGACAATTTTCCTGATCTAGGTGGTCACTCTGAATTTTCTCTCTTTTTGAGATTATTCAGTCAGCTACGCACCCTTATCTATACCCAACACATGTACAATCGTGCTCTAAATTTAGTACAATCCACAGACATACGCATGTTGCATGTGGACATAAGGCGTGTCTGTTCTTTTGAAGAGTTTTTTCAAAAAACTTTTCTTTTTTCCTAAGAAAATTTTGGTTTCTCAGGACCTCCTGAATCCAAAAAAAAATTGTTAATTGTTGTTGGAAAAGTTTTTAAGTCTCAGATTGCTTATGAAATTGTAAAGAAATCCTTTTGTTTAGTTTCTTTGTCTCTTTCTGTCTTTTATCAAGGTTGAAGGTGTACTTTTAAGATTTAGGTTCTCCTTTGGATTCTGGTGAATCCCTACTTCCTGGAAGTGGTTTAGGACTTGAGTCAATCTATTGTTTGTTCTCCTTCTCTCTTGTTATCCTTTGAAAAAAAAATATAGTTGTTTTGTTGTTTTCTTTTCACAAGCATATGAATTTTTTTTTTTTTTTGGGTAGTTTCTTAACTGCATTTGCATGTTACTTTGCATGTTTGTTTGGTTGTAGTAACTTAGGTTTTATTTATAGAAAAAATAATTTCTAAACCAAAGTTCCTTGATATTTTCTTTCTGAAAAAGGCTTGACTAGTTGCATTTCATTGGAAACGAAAAAACACCATAGGATAGGTTGTGCATAGGATCTTGGTTTGCTTTTTGAAAAGTTTGCATTTTAAAAGTTAAAAGAGCCAAATATTCATTTGTAGGATGTAGCTTGATTTCATGTGCATTTAAATCACAATGTTCTAAAAATATCTATATTTCTCCTCTTTTTTGTCTCTAAAGAACATCATGAGTTTCAGTACCGCACCCTTGAGTAATCAAGACACTAAAATTAACGCTTAATGTTAAAATCAATTAGACTTTTTTTGTTTACAGGGTACACCAATTAGACTATGCTTTAGGACCTTGGATTACGTGTAGAGAGGAAACTCTCCAAGACCACTAAAAAAACTTAAGAGTATGATTTAAAGAGTGTTTAAGTCCAGTTCTCGTAAGTTATCCAAGACCCCCCTCTCACACAGGGGCTAATCACAAGGTCGCGTGAAGAAAGGTAGAGGAGATAACCCTTCCAAAGCTAGACCAAGCATAGTGGGGATCATATTTGAGGGTCATTCTTGGGATTCTGCTTACTGGATTTGATTACGGAGCTTCATGGACCTCAAATCCATTTGAAATCCTTAGTTTTCTTCCAGACCATTTGCTTTCAGTACCCTTGAAAGGATTCATACATATCTATCCTGATCATATAATCAACTCGACTGTCAATTGTACCCACTTGGTGTCTGACTGTGAGATAGAAACCTAGTTTCCTTTTATAGTTACTCACACAAATGATTTTGGGGGGAATACTGCAGTACCATGACATACATCGGACCATGATTCACAAAGTATACTCGAAGGGTGATTTCGTGTTTGAGTTACAATTGCACCGATAAGTTTCTCTAGTGTTGGTTGGAATAACTGTTCTTCCAACCATTCTATAGCTTTCTTGATTTATCTTTCGGGACTTTTTAGTGTTTTCTCTATGCTTCTCCCTAGATTTACCTTAGAGTGTCAGTTTACCATTTCAAAAAGTGGATGATTAACAACTCAGTCGATCACGTAGGCTTCAGGGCCTCTCGCCACTAACTGTGGAGCGACCCCTGCATCCATTGATGTGAATATTATATCAAGAAGGTTCTTTCAAAGCTACTGGGACACAAGAAATTATGCCCGATCCTTTTCAAAGAGGAGATACTTTTTCATCAGAGGAAAATAGCATTTCATACCTCGAAGCTGAAGGATTCAAGCCCTGGAACTCTCCGATAACTGACCTCTCAGGGCCAAATCTTTTTCAGATATATGCTCCTGAGGTGACTACTCTTGTTCGTTGTCTCATTAGGAAGCTGGCTATGGAAGCAAATTATACTACCTCTACTAGGAGTCCTCATACTCCCATCGCGGTGCTATAGTGGGAAAAACCCTCTACGGACTACACCAGGGTTCTAAAATGTAGGCAGAGATAATCATCTAAAGTCTCCTACTTTTTTATCAACTATCCCTACATTATCCCACAATCATACATAAAAGACAAAGTATAGGGATCCGGTAGGCATACCTTAAACTCTACGTCTGGTGTCGATCCCTTTGCGCTCGTTTTTTTCTTGACTGCAAGTCTCCTCCTGAGGTTAATTTGCATTCACCAAAAAACAAACAAGAAACTACAAGCATGCATTCTATGTATGGATTAGTGGGTTAGAAATCATAAAAAAAAAATGTAAACATAACATAAAGATTTAAGACGTCATTTGGTGGGACGAAAAAAGTACTTCTTTATATTAATCTCACAAAAGTCGTTTACAACATGAGACCAACACTGCTCCTCGAACTTGGTCCTGGGATCCTCTTCACCATGCACCAACTACTTCCACATGTTCTTCTCCTTTTCAGTTCTCTCTAGGGAAATGGCAAGGATTTGCAAAGGAGGAAGATGGCATTCTGGCTCAACTCACAATGTGGTTGCAAAATATTGGGGCAACGGGGGAATATTGAAATGGGTAGAGTTTCTATGCTCTCATGCTTCTTGTTTGGAATGGGGCCCCAACACATTCTTTTATAGGCCAAAAGAGATAATAATGGTTGGGGTGACTGGATATGGGAAGTCAAATGGTTAAGTAACGACTCGGAAACCCGTATCCATATTAAATTTTCATTTTTCGCATTTTTTTTGAGTGTACACAAGCTGTAGTGGTGTAGCAAGAGCGTGTACGTGGGAAGTAGTGGTGTAGGGCATGTACACCTTCAAAACAATGGTTTTTAGAAGAGATGTTCAGTGATGGCTTGGAAAAGATAGCAAGTAAGATGGCCTGATGCCAGGTATGCATGTCTGGTGCAGTTTAGGGTTATAACATATGCCCCCTAATGTGTGAGGTCAAAAGAGCATCCGATGGCAGAAATACTTTACAAATATTCACCAATGTACAGAGCGAGTGAGCCCAGGGACCAAATTTCGAGAGGAGCCATCTACAAAATAAAAATTTGTTTCACCGAGGCAGGCATACCCATGCTCGGGATGAAATAAAATCATGTCTGCCAATCAAATACACTGCAGATCCATGTCATATAGCTATATAAAGTGTAGCCACGAGCAGTACACAACGGATCTACATATCAAAATCAAAATATATACATGTATGGTATCCATCTTCAAGAAGCCAATGACGCTTGATGGCTAGAGATGAGGTCTTCAGAGCTCGAGCAACAACTTCAAAATATTCAAAACTCGGGTAGGAGTGTAATATAAGTGTACGAATTCACTACCTAGAGGTCGTTGACGACTCGTCGGGAACAGAGAAGAGGATGTCGATGATCAGGCATAGAACTTCATTGATTTTGAACAAGGACTTGATTGGTCTTTTGGGGTGGTCGTGCATGAGGACAAGAGACAAACTGTAGAAGGTCTAACTCAAGTTTAGTAAAACTTACCTTGGACAAAAGTACGACAAGAGATGAGATTCAAGCAACATG
>JASDQU010109195.1:23189-34663 GCA_032191745.1 Picea mariana
AAACATCGTTGGGCACTTTTCTTGAAGCTTTATGGCTACTTCTTTCATAGACTAACTCACCATAACCTAATGCACCTACTGGTGCTCCCAGATTTCCAAAATTTCAAGGTTGAATTTTGGTCAAAGTCAAAGGTTGACTTTTGGTCAAAGTCAAAACATCTCGTCAAAATCAAAAATCAAAGATGGTGTCCAATTTCAAAATAGAAAAAACGTGTTCTTGTTCCGAGCATGTTACCATGAAGAAAAAGAAAGAATGTTCCCTTATCTCCGCTCTTACAGGAACTATTACAGATAGTAGTGATACCTAGTTGGTTGACAGTGGTACTTCTAGGCACATGACAGGTTACTGAAATTATATCAAAATTTTGACAGAGAAGAACTCATCATTACAAGTTGAAATTGGAGACAATGCAAAGTATGAATTAAAACGAGTTGGAACCACATCATTCCAACTAGAATCTAGAAACTCTCTACATATGAATGATGTCTTCCTTGTACCAGGAGTAAGAAAGAATCTACTCTCTATATCGTCATTGGAGTAAGAAATAATATAGAAACTCTCTACATATGAATGATGTCTTGTTTGTACCAAGAGTAAGAAAGAATCTAATCTCCTTTAACTATGCGCTCTCTTTCTTGATATGCCTATCCAACACTTTATACTCCTCTATTTCTTGCTTCAACCCTGCATTTTTTTTTGTAATCTTTTTAAGTTTCATTTCCAACTGATGTTTGGTCAGAGAGATGACTGGTTCTTGAACTTATTTCTCTATTATCTCTACCCTGACTTCAACTTCTCTCCTTAAGTCCTTTAGTGTTTCTGTCACTAATTCCTCTGCTTCACTAATAGTCACTACATACATTTTGTGTTGCTGTGGTGAAGTTGGAATTCCCACCAGATCTTCTGCAAAATAAGGGAAATGAAGAATTGGCCCCTTATTAACCATACTACAAGTGATTCTTCATCCTAGACCTAGGAATTCCTCGGGTGTGCTCACAGGAACATGAATTTCTTCTTTAAACAATCTTCTCCTGTTTGTTTTAGGCTCAGAACTGGGTACTACACTTTTCTTGTCCTGTGCCTTCTTCACTTTTCCTCTAGAGGGCTTAGGTGGACAGATTGGCATTTGTTTTGATTTTTCACTCCTTGTCTTTCTATCAGAGGGCGTGGATGTAGTGGATGGAACTTGTTCCTCTAGCGTACTCCCGGTTTTCTTACTAGAGGGCTTGGATGTAGATACTGTAAATTGTTCTTCTGGTGTACTCCTTGTCTTTTTACTAGAGGGATTGGATGTAGATACTGGAACATGTTCCTTTAGTGTATTCTTGGTCTTCCTGCTAGAGTATTGTGCTAGAATACTACCTTCATTGTCTCTACATTTCTTCTTGTGTTTGATTCTCAATTCAAGAGTCTTTTCTGCTTCTCCACCTTTTTCTTTAGGCATTTCAACAATCACTTCTAGAGTATTCTCTGGAATTTCCCAACCCTATTCCTGAGGTATTTCAAGAACTCCTTCTGGAATACTTTATGTAATTTCCCCAACATGCTCATGATATACTTCAATAATTACCTCAGGGACAATGTCTACAACTTTCCTATTATCATTACCAGACCTTTGTTTTTTTCTCTTTTTCGTATTGATTTGAGTTTTACTTTTCATGGGAATGTCTGGTTGAATGTTATTGATATTGGGTGATTGTATCACCACAAGTGCAGGCTATTCTTCTAAAACTATTGTCTTCTCTTTATTCAATTTACTTACAGATTGCGGTGAACTAAGGCCAATAGGATCCATTGTTTTACTAAATTTCTATCCTTTATTTATGTTATCTCCCTTATTTCTATATGATCCTTTACTATGTTCCCTTGTTACACTCCATTGTACAGACTTAGAAGTCTCGTGAGAAAATGTTTATGTTAGGAATTTATTCCAACTAGTGTCCCTCTTTCTTAATTCATGGACAACCAAGAGTTTCATCATCCCATGGTGATAAAGAATAGTTTTATGTTTCTTGCATGCAAACTTAACACCCCTCACCATCTTGTTTAGACTCATCCATAGGAAATGAGGAAAGTTTATGTATGGGCATCCTTCAAAATGAAATAAAAGCCTTAAATGATAAATAAAGGTTACTGCATACCTCCCTTCGCAAGTTAAAAATTTCTGCAAGCAAACAAGAATTGTGCAATATTCCTCTTTGATCCAACCTCTAGAGATACCTTTAGCCCAATCTGGGTCCGAGTGCTCGGGTTTCAAGATTTTTTGATAGATTCCTCTTTCCACAATGATTCCTTTGAAATACTTTTGTCCAGTGGGAGGTAACCTAGTCACCTCAGCTATGGTAGCTTCATTAATTGTTAGTTTTAGATCCCCCAACTGGACACTCTCCCCATCATAAATTTGGATGAAGGAATGAGATACTCCATCATGATGTCCTCTAAATTTTTCCAAGAAGGGAACCCAACCAACCTTTTCAATTTTTTCTTTGAAAGCTTGATACTCCTTCATTTCTCTATACATATGAAACACTGGTTCATGCCTCTCAACCCCCATGTTGGCTTAAAGATGGGTTTTAAAAAAAGTATGGGAAACAAAACTTAGGYGAGGGTTTGGTACTGGACGTAACACTATGAGAACAAAGTGATGGAGGCAAAGTAACAAGATAGTAGGAGCRKATTAAGTGGTGTATAACAAAAAATGGTTAATTAATKCTCATCTATATGGCAAAGACATCYAGAAGAGYGTATATAATGAAATCAAGAGGACAACGGTCAATTATTTGAAATGATAGAGAGGTAAGGAAGAAGACATAAATCATGCCTCAAGATCATGTTCACGAATAAGGTGACAATCATACCCCACAAGTAGTGTTACATCCCTTTCTTACCAGTTTCCGCAATGATTATAATGAATGTGGGTGATGTGACCAAAATGCATCATYAGATATCATTTGACTTCATAAGTTTAAACAACATGAGTTCATAGGAAGTGGTATAATCATAGTTTTGTCATCATATAGACAAGAATTTTTGACAAGATATTCCAAACKAAACGATCACCTTATGAAGAGAGTCATGTACATTATCAATGATCTCGAAACTAGGGGAATCATCAAGAACTTCRGAAAATAATGATACAGAGGTTTAGTGATTCAAAATAACAAGGGAATATGAGGGTAACCATATGTAAAATGAAAAACTCATGTGATTTTTAATAAAAAGGAATAAGCATTGAGTCCATACCTCTATATTACCTTGGAATGCATTTGAACCATTGAATCTATATCAAATGTAGAGAAATTTTACCAAAATCCTCTTCGTCAATATCATAGTACAGATTCAGTACCGGATCACCACAACATTATCGTTTAGTACCAGACCAATATAGAATATTTGTTTCAATACTGGACCAATGCAGAGAGTTTTGTCCAGTACCGGATGAACATAAACACGAATATTTGCAGTACCAGAACAACACAAATATGTTATCTAGTACCAGAACAACATAAAGATTTTATTCTGGTACCTAATGAAAATTTGATAAGGTACATGGTGGGAGATTCTGTAGACTAGAAATTTGTAGGATGCATTTTGTAGTGATTACTGGCATCTTTTGCTGCTTATGGAGGAGAACACATGAATTTATTCTGTTGCAGGACCATATAAGCAAGACAAAAAACATCAAACTAGTACAAAAACTCTAAAATTGTAGCGGGAGTAAAAATATGGCAAAAGAATTCAATGACTGGGCTCCAATCTTTGTAACAAGAAGACAACTGTAACTAGACATCCCCCTTTATAGGTGTAGAACCTCCTCTTTTTGGAACCAAACAAACCATTGTTTTCATTGCCACTCCYGTTTTATTGAAAAAAAGATCCTAACTACTACTGTCCTGTGGATTTTTCTCGAGCCCAGATCATTTAATGCTCTCCGGTATTTTCAATTTTTAGGAGTTTGAAAAACTTAAAGAAAAATCCTTATACTRTCYTATGGATTTTTCTCRAGCCCAKGCCAGTTAGTGCTCAACGGTGTTTTCAATTTTTAGGAGTGTTAAAAACTTAAGAAAACTCCTTTTGGCTCCTTTCCCATGAGTAATCTACCAGGGTTGGGTAAATGAATAAACTCTCCTCTGGAAAACGTCCTCTTTATTTCTTATCTACATGAGAACATAATCAGTTTATGCCTTTGTTAGTAACACCACAAAAGAATCACTATCTAACAAACACCTATGTATACATGTATGTACAAAATTAAATCAAATCACACAATGAAAACTTACAGTGGTGCTTTAGTAGGAGGAGAACCCCTCTTGCTTACCAATTTCATTTCTAAATTCTGAAAAACTTGTTTTATAAAATCCTCTTTAGACATAGGCTTATGATAGACTTTCAATTGATGCACATTCACAACAAAGGAGGTATGGTCTTAATCAATAGTATTTATATTCACTGAACCATTTTCATAAACTGTGTCTACTTCATAAGGTCCCAACCATCGAGTGGACAATTTACCTTTAAAAATCTTGAACCTACTGTCATATAGAAGGGCCCAATCACTAGACTAAAAATATTTCTTTTTGATATACTTGTCATTCCATTTGGTCCTTTACTCTTGAATAAGTGTAGTCCTCTACAGATCATATTGTCTAATTTCATTTAGCTGCAGTATCCTCTGTTTTTGGGCTTCATCCAAATCCATTCCCAATTGCATAGTAGTCCTAAAAGATTTTACTTGAAATTGTATGGGAAGAAACACCTGTTTCCCATACACTAATTCATAAGGTGTATGGCATGTGGTGTTTCTCCAAGTTGTTATGTAGACCCAAAAGGATTCAGGCAACCGATCCACCCAATATTTATGGTGTAACTAAATTGTCTTGGTAAGTATAGCCTCTATCACTTTTTTGGTTGATTTTACTTTTCCGTTTGCTTGGGGGTGATAAGGTGAGGATTTCCTATGTTTAATTTGATATTGTTTAGTAATAGCTTTGACCAGATTGGAGGTAAATTGGGTTCCTTGGTATGTCACTATTTCATGAGGCACACCAAAATGAGTAAAGATGTCTTCAAATAGAAAATCAACAACTGATTGTTCATTTGTAGATTACAAAGCTTTAGCCTCTACCCATTTAGTCACATAATATTTACAAACCAGTATATATATTATTCTTGTAGAAATGGGACTGATAGGGCCTACAAATTCCAAAGCCCATTTCTCAAATGGTTCAATAAATACCTAACCTTGGAAAGGCATCTCATCACTTGCAGTTGGATTTCCCATCCTTTGACAATCATCACAACTGGCCACATATTTCTTTGTATCCCTGAAAATGGTTGGCCAATAGTAGCATATTTGTAGTATTTTTTATGTTGTCCTCTTATCAACAAAATGGCCTCCACATGGGCCATCATGGAAGGATTTGAAGATATCATAATCATATTTCCGTACACATCTTCTAATCACCAAACTAGGTCCTGTACGGTATAGACAGTCATAATGCCACATATAATTTGCGCTCAAATGAATAATCCTTTGTTTTTCTCAGAGGGAAAAATTCTGAGGTAATTTCCCTATTACAATATAGTTTTTCCCATCTACATACCAAGGAATGTAAGTAGAAATAGAAAACTGACTTTCATCTGGAAAATTGTCATCCATTGGGGAATTATCACCTGTATGAATGAGTCTAGATAGGAAATAAACAACAAGGCTATCTTTGTCAGGTCTGTCAATGATATTAATATTGAATTATTGCAATAGTAGTAGCCATCTAGTAACTATAGCATTTATCACAGGTTTATTCATTAAAAACCTAATAGTTGAATGGTCTGTGTGTACAAAAACCTCATACCCTGTTATGTAGTGTCTAAATTTATTAATGGCATGAAACACTGATAAGAATTCCTTTTCAATGACAATGTAATTCAATTCAGTAGAGGAGAGAGTTTTGTTGACAAAGTAGATAGCATAGGGAAGTTGGTTTTCTCTTTGTCCTAGAACCGCTCCCAAAGCGATATCTGAGGCATCCGTGCAGATATGAAAGGGAAGAGACCAATTCGGTCCTCTTAACACAGGGGCACTGGAAATATTTTTCTTTAAAATTTCAAAAGAAATATGACATTTCTCATCCCAATGGAATTGAACCTCCTTTGATAATAATTTGAACAGTGCGGCAGCCAAATTTGTGAAATTTTGAATAAATCTCTTGTAATATCCAGCGTGCCCCAAGAATCTTCTAACTTCTTTTTTTGAGATAGGGATTTTGATTTGAGAAATAATGTCAATTTTAGCAGGATCTACCCATATGCCAGTATTATAAATATGATGACCCAAGACAATACCCTCAGTGAGCATCATTCTATATTTTTCATGGTCGAAGGAGAGATTAGTCTCTTTACACCTAATCAATACTTTCTCTAAATTGTCCAATGCTTGTTGAAAATCATCCTCATATACTTTGAATTCATCCGTATAGACTTCTACACAGTCATGGGTTAAATCTGGAAAAATGGCTAGGACAACCCTCTGAAAGGTGGCAGGGGAATTACACAACCCAAAGGAAAGAAACCTATAAGCATAAGTACCCCATGGACAAGCGAATGTGGTTTTCTCCTGATCTTCAGGGGCAATTTGGATCTAATTATACCCACTAAACCCATCTAGGAAAGAAAAGTACATATTCCCAGACAAGGTGTCCAAGACCTGGTCTATAAAAGGTAAGGGAAAATAGTCTCTATAGGTAGCCTTGTTCAACTCCCTGAAGTCCACAAAAATTCTCCACTTTCCATTTTTCTTGGGGACAATGACTAATGGAGACACCCATTTTATATCTGAAATAGGGTAAATGAAATTGACATGCAAGAGTTTTTTAACCTCTTCTTTCACTATGTCTTTCAAGGCTAGGTTCATTCTTCTTTAGGGTTGCCTAACATGGATGATTTGATAATTTGTGTAAACATGGTGTATACAGGTATCAAGGTGAATTCCTTTGATATCAGATTAATCCCATGCAAAAGCATCAAACTGTCCTTGGATCATTCAAATCAATTTTTATTGTTGATCTGATTCTATGCCATAATTTATACATAGGGGTTTCTTGGGACCAATTTCAACAGTTCAGACATTTGACTTCTCTTCTTTACTTATTGTTGATATAGTAAATAATGTATAAGTGGAGGGATTACAAACCTCCTGAAACTCATGGCTGAAAATATGTGTGAATTCTGGGAAAGATTGAGGATACTCAATGCATTCTGCATTGGTTAAAAATAAGCTTAAAATGTTTTCTTCAATTTGTTCTTGAACTCCCTTTGCTTGCTCAAGTGTTAATAGGAGCTGAGCATCGTTCTCCTCCCCATAGGGATTCTCCATCCATACTAGAACTTCAGTGGCTGGTTGGGCAGGAGGAAAGAGAAAAAGTTTATGACTGTGGGTTCCATTAGAAATCGTCATCTCCCTAGACTGAAAACTAATAAATGCATCAGCAATGGCCAACCAAGGTTGACCAAGAACAAATGGATGCCCAGGTTTTTAGGATTTTGAATGAATTACCAAGAAGTCCAGAGGATAATCCCAGGAAGCTAAGGTAACCATTACATCATCTAGGCTTCCTGTTGGGCTGACGACTGATTTGTCTTCCAATTCCAACAAGGTTTGTGTTGGCCTTAAATGATTTAGTTGCAGTGTATGCATAGTATCAACAATCATAACATTTATTGCTGCTCCTAGATCAATAAGAGTGTTTGACAAAGAAATCCCATTAATTTCTACAGTCACCATTGGGTTTCCTGGACCATTATATTTGGATGGCATTTCTGATATAAATTATGATAGTTGTCCAACCACTTTTATGACAGAAGGTTCCTTCCTCTTCCTTCCAGGATTTTTGATGGAAAGATCCCTTATAATTTTAGCATAGATAGGAATATATTTAATGGCTTGGATTAGGGGAATATTTACACATACATTCCTTAGTTCAGCTTCTAAGTCATGTCCTAGAGGTACCTCAAGTTTCTTCACAAGTAGTGTTTCTGGATAGGGTGGAGGATTAGCTTCCTGAGGTATTTATGATGGTTGAGGCATGTGAGGGAGAATTTCCTCTTATACAAGGATGTATTCTTCTTCATTGGATTGGTAATATATATGTTATTCTTCTCTAATAACCACTATAGAATTTGGTTTATTCAAGACTTTCTCAGATCTCAATTGAATTTCATTTAGTGAGGTAGGAGTTATTGCATAAGTTGGGAAAGATTGTGCTTCAAGGTTCTGTACAGGTTCAGTAGGTCTATTGTTTGGATTAGGGATGGGTTTTGCAGGAATAGGGGTAGGTTGAGGGGGATTCGTATTAGGTGCAGATTGGATTTGTTACTATTGATTTGGGTTCAAAAGCAAGGTGAGTTGTGGTTGTAGCTGGAAGGTGGAAGTAAAGAAGGTGGATTAAATCCAGGTAACAATTGAGAGATATTTGGAGGATATTGTTGATAAGTAAGAAGAATTGGTGTTTGAAAAGGAAAATTCCCATATGTAGGGCTTCTCCATCCTTGTTTCCAAGGTTGGACTTGTGGTTGTTGATGTGTCCATTGAGGATAAGGAAATTGAGGAATCCAATGTTGTTGTAGATATTGTGTGGTAGGGTCGTAGAACATGTTAGGATTTTGTTGTCTCCATGCCCTCTTGGGGGGATATGATGTTTCCTGAGGTTCTCCCCCTCCCTTGAAAATGGATTTTTAGTCTAGGTAACGAAGGAAACTCATTGATAGGGTGATATTTTGTACAAAGGCCATAGATTTCGACAACATTAATAGGACATTATTTTTCAGGGCTCTTCTTCCTGCACCGAGGAAAAAAATTGCTAAAGTAGCATTTTCTTCTTGTTTATTTTTTATTTTCATGGTGTTTAACTGGGTATTGATTGTATTTAGGATGTATTTTTTAAGGTTTTCAAGTAGATTCCCTAATTCTATCCTTGTAACACCTCCTGGAACAGGTTTGCTAGATCTGCATATAGGATCTCTTACACTTTTTCCTGTTTTGGTTTGGATGTGAGAGTACCTTTTACAATACTCTACAATGTCTGCAAACGATTTATGATACACATCTCCAGAAATCATGAGGTTTGGTAAATCGATACAGTCATCCTGTATACTCTTTAGGAATATGGTCCTCGTTGTGACTGTGTCTAAGGAATTTTTTTTTTGTCTTTTGATATTTATATAGGAATATTTCTAGGTAATGTTCCAAACTTTCCTCCTCAGACTGTTGCATTTTAAATATTTCATTCCTAGCATCCCTAGGTCTGTAGTAGTCTTGATATTTCTGGAGGAAGGTCTCCTTCATTCCATCCCAATATAAGATAATGTGTTCTCCTAGGCTCATAAAGCATCCTAATGCCGAGTCTTTAAGTGTGGATGGAAAGATTTTTATTTTTTGTGCACTATCAGTGTAATTATAACACCTACATAGTATATCAAATTCAAACAAAAATGAATCAAGATCTTCTGTTGACATACCATGGAAGTGAGGTAGTGATGAAAACTAAATATTCTTCATAGAAACATCTATGGTAATGTCTAATATTGGGAATCCAAATGTCTCTGTTTCGTTGTTTTCATTTCCCTCTTCATCCACCATATCTCCAAATAGCACGTTGTAGGGTATTGGTGATGTCTCCCCACTAAGTGATGGTTCAATGACTGGGTTGTTTTGTATATCCAACTATTCCAATACCTTGTGTGCTTCCCCAATGGAATATTCAACCTCTTCTACTATTACCTTGGTCTCCTTTCCAACTATTCCTTCTGATTGGGTTTCCAGTGCTTCCATTTTCGCTTGTTGTACTATGTTTCCAATCTAGATAGTAGTTTTATATTTGGTACCTTTAGTTGTTGTAACGCACCCACTACCATAATAAAATTTTTTGTTGCTTTCTATAGAATCAGAGCCCCCAAAATATCTACGGAGGCCTAGCGTAAGCTATATCTTTCTCTGTCTACTCCCATGTGATCGTGGGTCATGATCACAGGTCAATTAACCATGGCACCTCTTAGTAATTTGCGACTCGGCGCTACAGAAATGTCAAATCGTTCGACTCTGCAACTGCCGAACCCCAACAGGGCTAGCGACTAGCCAATAGGGACGAATCCCAACAGGGTTAGCGAATGGCCAATAGGAACGGGCCCTGTCGTGCGGTTGAGTGGAGTATAGGTGGCAAGAGGGAAGCACAAGACGAAGGGTGACGTGACAGGAGATGGGTCCCACTTCACACACCACACCATTATAGACCTCCCCCCCCCCATTAAAGGCAGAATGGCAAGGGGGGTCCGGAATTCGCCTGAGCACCGTTGATCAAGGCGAATAAATCCTGACTGTTTAATAGTTGCACGTTCGATTCTGGACCCCCTCCCCCTCACCGCTAAAGGTAGAATAGAAAGGGGGCTCTAGAATGAAGCCTCGACCGTAGATCTGGGTGGGTGGACTCTGGCCATCCAGATCTGCTCGCCACTTACCCTAACATGCATTTGCGCCCTAGCTTAAAGTCGACATCTTTTCATCACATCTGACGGTCGTTATAGACCCTGAGATCCTCCGAAAGAATCTCATTCGTTCATCGGGACTTATCATCATGAGAGTCCAAACTCTCAACCAAGGGAATCCCAAATCCTTGATCCCTGGTTTACCGATGTGGTTAATCTCTCAACACGTAGCCTCCTTAAATCGGACGGTCCAGATCTGTCTCAGGGTTTCCACCATGGAAAGTCCCGATCTCTCGTCACCAGAACTCCCGAGTTCGTGATTCCTGATTTCCCAAAATGGGAAATATCATGACACGTGGGCTCCTTAAATCAGACAGTCCAGATATATCTCGAGGTTTCCACCATGGAAAGTCCCGATCTCTCATCACCAGAACTCCCGAGTTCGCGATTCTTGATTTCCCGAAATGGGAAATCTCACGACACGTGGCCTCTTTAAATCGGACGGTCTAGATCTATTTTGGGGCTTTCACCCCTATTTATTGGGGTTTTATCCCTCAGGTATCTCCTGAAAAATCCAACGGCTGTCAGGTTTTCCAGCCGAGAACTGACGGCTCAGACAAGTTCCTAACTTGTGCATTCTCCCACGACTTCTTGGACGTGGAAAAATCAATGGTCCAGATGTTCTCATGGACCTTGGGGATCTACGATCTCGATCTCTTCGCTACCCACGAAGACACAGAAAGACAAATTGGTAAGGCATTTAACACCCTACTTTCTCCTACCAATCTAACGATCATGTGTGACCACAGATTTCCCGACGAGATCTCGTCCGTCGATCAACACCTATTCAGGTTTAAGGCACTTAACACTCCAGTTTCTTCTTCTGATCTAATGATCGTGAGTGACCATCTATCTCCCGATGGGATCTCATCCATCGATTCGATACTTATCAAGGATTTCTTAAGGCCTTACACCTTCACATCCTTTTTCCAGGTTC
>JASDQU010109195.1:40721-54141 GCA_032191745.1 Picea mariana
AAGGAAGATGATGATCTTAGCAATCAGAAGCATATCCTGGAAATAAAACAAAATATCAAAGACAATAAAGAAATCACATCTGAGAAAAAGATTCAGTTAGAAAAAGAAGAAGAAGAGATCAAAAGATTGAAAACAAAATCTGTTGATCTAACAAAAGAAAAGGAAGAGGAAATCAAGAGACTGAAAAATGAAATCAGTCAAGAAAAAGAAGAAAAGAAGGAAGATGATGAACCAAGAAAAAACCTTGCAGAACTAAGGGAAATCTATGTCAATCTTAAAATTCAACTTGAAGAATCCAAAAGGAGAGAAGAGGTAGTAAGGAACCAGTTGGAAAAAAAGGAAGAATCCTGTCATGAGATGGAAGCAGAAGTTGTGAAACTTAGAAAGAAGGTTGAGAATTTAGACACCCAAATCAAGTTCTTGAACAATTCCATGACCCTGGATAAGATCTTGGATAGTTAGAGATCACCAAATGAAAAATCCGGTCTTGGATACAACAAGGAAGAAATCAATACTCCTAAGAAATCTGATACATATCCTTCATTTGTAAAATGTGAAAGCAGGTGTGACTCAGGTTATTCACATTCAAAGAATAAAAGAAATGCTACAAAATTTAGAATATAAGATCAAGGAAGACATCCAGAAGCTATTCATATACCTCAAAAAAAGTTCAGAAGAGAGACACCTTCATGAATGAATCAAAGAAGGTATGAAAGTGTTTTTAACAATTATTGTTTTTCTTGTAATAAATATGGTCATAAAGCCTTAGATTGTAGGCATCATGGAAGAAAAGAAGTTGGTAGGTTCAACAACAATATAATATGTTGGAACTGCAATCATGTTGGACATATTGCTACACATTGTTACACTACGAGATGTTACAATTGTGATGGATATGGCCAAAAATCCTATAACTGTTGGAACTCAAGAAAACAATCAATGAGAAATATGTCATACAATACGAAAAATAAGTAAATGAAACATGGAAGAAAAATGAAGTTGCAGTAATAGATGATCAAAGAACAAAGTTCAAGAAACTAGGACACTCACAGATGTGGATAGAAAAGACTAAACAAGTGAATAGGATTGAAGTTGATTGTTTCAAAAAGAATTGCAATCATGTGACAAGCATAGTATAAAGTTGTCTCATAAAACTTTAGAGCAGTGTACAATAAAGAAGAATCTTGTATAAAAATAGATATATCTGGTTAGAGACCGACGAGAATCAATGGGAAGATCCAAGAGTTGTTTGAATAAGATAAGCTACAATTGCGCAGTGTTCCAATAGGACAACAACATCCGCAGAAGCAACATGCTGATGTACAAAATGAGGTACATGACAGCCTATAGAAATAACAAGTGGAGAACAGTCGGTAAAAACTCAAGGGAAGTTTTGGTTAGTAAATAAGAAAGTAATTATATTAAGTCTTGAAAATACTCGATCACTACAAAAATTTATATCAAGAAGATTACTCATTTGAAACACCAAAATCCCAATCAATTGAGATAAGAACTTAGTTAACAGGGGAAGAAACCTTGTCAGGAAGAAATACCTTTTCAGAAACAAAGGGGGAGAGTATTCAGAAGCAGAGACAGATCATACTAACAGGGGGAGTCATTCAGTTATGGTAGGCAGAACATGACTCCAGGAAGAGTTACCCAAGCTCAGATTCTAGTCAGTAACATACAGAGATTTACTACATGAGGAAAAACCCTTTTCCATTGATGTCAAAGGGAGAGAGAAACTTCATAAGAAGAAAACTTCATAAGAGGAAAGCATCATCACAGGGGGAGTTTTGTATATGAATTTAGTGTGTTTCCCTCAATGACAAAGGGGGATATTGTTGGACATATTTTCACTGATGGAAACAGTCAATGTGATGATCTGTTGTAAATGATGAATTACCACATATGAGATTTTCATTGACGTCAACAATATATCAGTTAGTAGAATATGTCAAACAATATGCAGATATCAGAAGCATAAGCTCAGGAGGAGGAGTGAACAAGACGAGAAAACACTATGAATATCAAAAGATTAGAAGGGAAAACGCAGTACACTGAAGCAATTCATGATTATTGTTGATCATGATAGGATAAACAATGTTCCTATGAAAAAATATCAGAAGGGTTAGCAAATGCATATATCAAATCTCAGATCGAAGAGTCCATTGCAGAAGTGTCGTCAAGATCGATAGAAAATTGAGAAGTTGACCAATGCATAGAAAAATCATAAGCTCAGAACGAGAAGCCTCAATAGCCGTTCGATCAGAGTGAATTATCCTCAATAGCTTTTCTATCAAGGTTGACCATGTTGATCATCTAAATATAGTAGACATCGGTCATATGAGTGACCGTGGGCTTGAGAATCATTGGAGGATCGTGACTGTTGGATTTGCAAACCAGATCAACTGTAGGGGTAAATTGCGGAGATCAGAAGGAGAATTAAAAGACTCGCTAGTTCCAATCCCACAATTGGACTAGATCAAAAGATATTATAGCTCCAAATATCTACGACTATGGTTGATCCAACAAATGATGAGATTAAGCTAGATTAAATCGTGACTGTCGGATGCGTAATCACTAGATCAACGATAGGGGTGAATTGCGAAGATCGAAAGGAGAATTAAATATCGCACTAGTTTCAATCCCGCAATTAGTCATGACCGTCCGATCTTATGGCTTCGAAGATCGATGATTGTGGTTAAGTCACCAACAACGCACAACCTCCAATTGCGGAGTTTGGGTGACGAGTTAAATCACTCACAAGTTGTGTTTCTGAAATCATCCTTGATCGTGGATCTTCTTTGAGAATATTTATGACCATTGGATCACATTTTGAGTGGAAGGATAGGATAAGCGAGGTAAAAAGGATGATATTTTGAATATCCAAATACTCGTTAGCCATCGGATCATTTTTGAGTGGAAGGATAGGATAAGCGAGGTAAGATTTAAGATATCATTCATGCAAACTTTTGTCAGTTGTTGGATCATTCTAAGTGGAAGGACATGATAAGCCAGAAGAGCATCACTGCATACAGATTGAGTCGTTGATCTAAGATCCTGATCGAATGAACATCCTTCACTTCGGGTCTAAATATGTGAGGAACTTACGCTCTGTGAGTTTGAGATTTGAAATACCCTAAGCCCGGAAATCCAAAGTGAATAAGGACCATCGGATTTAGAGGAAATAATGAGGACCATTGGATCGGAGATGTTGATCAACAAACCACATCAGCAAGGACGTGTGGGAGATCCACGTCACCGAACCTCATCAGCGATGCATGGAAGACCATGTCGGAAAAGACACACAGCATAATCAGATGATGACAACTGTCAATAGGAAATTGATTCGTGCCATGTCAACAAGTGACATAAGCAAGTTACGTCACTCTAGGAGAATTGCTTCAAGATTTTTACCATGAATGAATGTCAAAAGTCGCGAAGTCCTGAACGACAAAGGTCCGAAGTCACTCTTATTCATCGATCTAAGATACCCTTTGGATACTATCTTGACTGTTAGATCAAGGAGATGAACATGTGTCACATCAGGATATCTACATCGACGTCAGAAAGAATCTGTGACATACCACTTCAACAGTCTACATCTACAAGGACACGTGGCATAGTCAGAGAATGGCAAGTGTCAAGATGAATTGAAATTTCTGGTACGTGCAAATCATGAATTAGAGTGACACGTGGCAACTACTCGGCTCCTGACACGTTAGAAAGTGACATAAGAAACTTATGTCACTCCAGGAGTTTTTCTTCGGGAGATATACCACCAGTACTTTCCCAAAGTCCTGAAGTCCTGAAGTGGAAACCAGACGTTTGGTCTAAAAGATCGCTTCGAAAGAATTCCTGATCATTGATATACTATAGTGGAAGGATAATGTAAGCGGAAACGTTAACCAACAGCAAGTGGTCTCCACCATTGATGACTTACATAGTAGGTGATCGCTCTGGAGGAAAATGGAGTAGTATTTATTCGAAACCTCCGAAGTCCTGAACGTCGAAGTCCTAAAGCGGACATAAGTCATTCTATCTGAAAGATCGCTTCAGGAGTATTCTCAACCATTGATCATATTATAATGAAATTTGAGGCCTAAGAATTCCAAAGCCCAGAGACATGAAAGGATATTGATTGTTGATCAAGAGAGGGACACGTGTCAGCAGGTTTTCAGCTCCGAAAGATTGAAGTACAGAGGAAAGAAGGGTTGAGACTCGAAATCTCTAAAGTCCGGAGACCTGAAGGAGATATCGACCATCGATCTGATGTTCGGTTGCACTCATGACCATTGATCAAAATACAGTGGAAGGATAACGTAAGCATAATAGTCCGAAGACCTGGATTAAATGGTGGCCATCCATCACAATGCTTGATTAAGTCATGGCCATCAGATTAAGGAATGAAAGGATATATGTAAGGATCAAAGATAACCATTGATCTGGTTCTAAGATATAATGTTAACCATTTGATCTGTTCGACGATATCATATTCTGGATATTTGAAAGGTTTAAAGTCACGAAGACCCGAATGGCGAAGACCCGAATTCCTGAAAATCGTCCATCTCATTGGGAGAATAAATCGTGGCCATTGAATTGATAAGTGCTCATTCACTCGCCTCACCTAACGTGAGGTCACCGCCGTCGGTCATATGGTCAAGATATTTTAAGGGGAAGAATGTATGGGTCACTTAAATTGTTAAGCATGTGGTTCTATGCCATTGATCATATGAACTGGTTTGAAGGAAGCGTCTATATCTATTATCATAGAGATGAAGGAAATCGATCCATGACTATGATCGATTTGTAAAAGGATAAGGGGATGTCAGGTGGAACGTTGAAGACTCAGATTGATGAACTAGTGGTCCCAAAAGTTATAGTAAATGAACAAGTTAGTTATAAATTGTTGCACAAGTCGCCTCAACAATTTAAACAAGTTTTGAGCATAAGCCACTATAAATAAAACCATGATTGGTTCATTTGAAACGGTGCTTGCATAGGAAGTGTGGCTTATTAAGTGAAGAGGCAGATCTGGACCTGAGGTTCGTGTGAATATAAGAGAGATATGTAGAAGAGAATATGGTGTGAAGATATCAGAGAAAATATAAAACGAAGAACGAATTTCAGAGAGAAGATGAAATGCGATGATGAGTGTTTTATGATATACCTCTGATCATGAGATAGAGTTGATTCTATAATGGATCACTACTACTGGAGTTGAATANCGTTGAAGACTCGGATTGATGAACTAGTGGTCCCAAAAGTTATAGTAAATTAACAAGTTAGTTATAAATTGTTGCACAAGTCGGCTCAACAATTTAAACAAGTTTTGAGCATAAGCCACTATAAATAAAACGATGATTGGTTCATTTGAAACGGTGCTTGCATAGGAAGTGTGGCTTGTGAAGTGAAGAGGCGGATCTGGACCTGAGGTTCGTGTGAATATAAGAGAGATATGTAGAAGAGAATATGGTGTGAAGATATCAGAGAAAATATAAAACGAAGAATGAATTTCAGAGAGAAGATGAAATGCGGTGATGAGTGTTTTATGATATACCTCTGATCATCAGATAGAGTTGATTCTATAATGGATCACTACTACTGGAGTTGAATAAACTATAGTTGGATAGATTGGGTTCTATCAGCAAGTTGGGTCTTGAAACAAGCTGGGTCTTTCCTAAGAGTTGGTTCTCTCCGAGGAGTTGGTGCTCCCTACTTCAGTTGGTGATGAAACAAATCAGTTGATGTTGGGAAAATAATCTTTCACATATATTTATATTACGAGATTCATATCAATTATACAAAAGATAATACAAACATCTGGTGTCTCTGTGTCCATTGTAATTATGATACAAACTTCTAACCTGTGAGAATAAAAAGTTAGAATAGCCCACACACTAATTCACACCCCCCCCTCTTAGTGTGGGCGGTGTGTTCAACATAAAATCCTGAAGATTTTCCATATCTTTCATTCCTTCATACATTATTTCCTTATCTCTTTCACATTCCTTCCAATTTTCTTTGTCCATTTTGTCCATCCATCATTATCCATTTTCCTTTGGCATTGTTAAACCTTGTAGAAGCCCCACTATAAAATATACCCATTTTCCATTTAAACTTTGCACACAAATGTATGCCAGATTCTGAAGTAAAATATCATTCTAATCATCCTTGTCCTACATTCAAAGTACATCATCAAGAATAGGAAAAACATATATTTATGAAATATTGATTAGTTAGAATGCAAATCATTAATCCCTTCTCACTCTTGCCTTGCCAAAATAAGAAAAAAAAAATGGAAAATGACAAAGAGGCCATCATAGGATATAGGGGATTGAAGACTACAAGTACACCTCATAATTCAGACAACATTCATCTATTCATAGCCTTATTGCATAAGTACATGCAATGACCTCATAAATCGAATGAAATTCATCTATTCATAGCCCTAATTTTGATAAGTTTTCAATAACTGTTTACAACATTATTACTTAATTTATCTACTATCTTCACTCATTTAGCATTCACATTACCATATATTACCACATCTTATTCATTTTCACTTCATGTGAGCTTCACGAGACATGTGAGCATTAATATTTTCGATTTCCCATGTTTTGGTGGTTACTTGGAATGGACATTGTGGTTTCCTAACTTTCTTCTAAAAGTTGTAGAAAATTTCAACACTTTTTAGAATTTTGGTAGCACCCCTGCTATTGGATTTCCAGTAGCATGCTTTTTTTCAGGGACAATTTTTCCACGTCATTTGCCATCACATGAGGACAAATTTAGAAATTCAATGACATGGGTTTTGAGTAGAATATGGTCATTTAAGCAACAAGAAAATGTATTTCTCAAAAGTTCTTTAAAAATGAATTTTTTATGTGATTCCCAGAAATCTGATAGTGGCCATCTTCAAAAATTTGGTAGCGCTTTGATGATTGGAATGATTGTGCCTCTTCTGGATGAATGTGGGAACATGGGTTTTGTGGAGAATGATGTTATTCTTCTTTTATGATCTTCACATTATTCAAACAAACTCCATTGTCTTAATTAAACCAAATCCAAGATGTGTTGGTTGTATATCCACTTATTTAAGGATTGGTCTCATTTTTTTGTAACATCTTTCCACTTATGAAATATCCGTTGTATGTATAAATATAAGGGGATACCAATCATAGTAGGTGAGCAGAGTCAGATTAGAGTTCCTTGTGCATCATTGGGAAAAGGATATCATTGTAAAGATGATTGTTCCTCTCTAAACACCTTTCTGATGATAATATAAAGTTTGTTGTTGTTGAACGTTGTGATTTAGTGTCATGTTTTTCCCGTAGGGTATGCTCAGCCAAGAGGGCCCTCTGACCTGATTATGCATTGTACACTAGTTAGTTAATTTTTCTTTCGATTGTTCCATTTATTAGAATAGTTTATTTATTGTTTTTATGTTTGTTGCGTTGCATTTCAATTTTTTTTTGTTCATTTTTTCTCATTTATTTATGATTTTTCTATTTATGTAAGCGTGGTTTTCCTACAGGTTTAGGCATTGAAGGTCAAGTCTATCCTAGTAATCAAAAAACCAATTGATTCTCTTGATGACCAACCAAAGGAATGTGATTAATTGAAATATAAATCCAGTGACCAAAATGAACTCCTGTAGCATTTCAATTTCTTCTCTTTAATTTATGCAAGTGTGCTAACCATCGTGTGTGGTGTGCTACCGAAAACCTTAAAAGTTGTTAACCTTGAGATTTTGAGAAAGTCACAATGCTACAGGAATTGAACCCACAGCTATAATATCTTATGTCTTTTTTTTCAGCATTGCAATTTCATTTGATAGAATAGATTATATTTTAGTCACCTTGTCTTGCATATATTTTTTTGACATCTCAAAAGTTTACGAGCTCCTGAATTGATAATTTAATGTTCATCAATCTAAGAAATTAAATTGACCGACAATGTCCTATGGCATCAAGCCCTTCAAATATGAGTTATTGTGTAATGTTTCCCCACTCAAATTTTGTGATGTTCTTTTAAGACGAGTCTAAAAATCATGTTTTTTATGAGCCCCGACCCCGTAGTTCCATTGTTACTTTGGTAGATCATCCCTATAGGGTACCGAAGGTAGATCTAACTATTTCAATTTCATTGATATTGAAAAAATTGTGTTGAAAGGTAATCTCTCAAACTGCATATTTTTTCCACTTCATGGTTTAATCAGAAGGAAAATGAAAGGTCATTGCAACCACCACAACTTTAGCACAAGGTCTCTTGACATAGAAGAAGTAGGTGGAAAAGGTTGTAGAGGAATATAGAGATATATTACTTCACCTATAGGGGTGCCTCCGCACTATAGGATCAAACATTCCATTGACTTGATACCTAGTTCTCCCTTACCTAATGGTCCAATATACTAGAGCTCCCTTCTAGAGAATGAGGAAATAAAGTGTCAAAATCATGAGCTCAACCGAAAGGGACACTTTTGATCAATCTCCTCACCTTGTGGAGTATATTTGTGTTGGTGTAGAAGAATTATGGGACATGGTGACTCTGTATTGATTATAGAGACTTGAATAAAATCATTTTCGAGAACTGATACTTAATCCTCAGGATTGAAAATCTTCTTTATCATATTAAGAGTGCCAAATCATTTAGTAAGATTGATTTGAAGTTAGGCTACCACTAGGTTCCAATAGAACAAATCAATGTATGAAAGACAACCTTTTTGTGTGGTTGGTCATGTCTTTTAGCTTGACTAATGCTCCAGTGAAATTCATGAGGATGATGGATGATATCTTATAGTTGTTCCCAAACTATTTTGTGGTCGTATATTTGTATTTCATCCTCATCCTTGGCCAGACCTGAGAATAACATTTGTAGTACATCTAACAAGTCCTAAGCACCCTGTGAAAACATAAGTTATATACCAATATGGAGAAATTCTCATTCAACATGCGAAGAATTCAATACCTAGGATACATCATGGATGAACATGGGGTGCATGTGGACCCAATGTAGTATCCCTAAGGTCAAACCCGATTGTAAATGTAAATACAAATATACTTAAGTTGGTGATCTTTCTGACATCATTTTGTATGCACCTTTCATGGTATAGTGCGTACATGTACTGCGCAGTGAAATGACAAAGTGTCCACATTCCAGGATACCGTGTGCATCATCTTAAGTGCACACGATTGTGAGGCCAACGATCCTTTGTGTATATGCTATGTTTTATAGGCCGATGAGCCAGTTATTATAATATAGGATGTTTATGTTTTGATTAGGCCAGAGAGCCTAGATGTTAAAGGCCAGTGCACCTGTTTTTGTACATGTCTCATAATTAATATAAAATACATCGTTGCGCGCAAACCGACCAGAATAAAAGAGTATGGGGGACTAAAATCCACTAGTTAGGGAAAGGGAAGGGCTAAAAGTTAAGAAAAAGGGGCAAAGCTAGGGATCTTAAGCCAAAAATAAATATTATGTTAATATTTCTTAAAATATAAAGTATGGATAATTATTTCATCGTAAGTTACAAAGTTGGGGACAAGTGGGACAAAGTAACTCTCAACATGAAAAGTGTCAATTTGGGGACATGTATACATATTTTTGGGACTTAGTTCATTTTCCATCCTTCATCCATCATTCTGACCATCATTCTTGCTATCCAGTCAATCATCCATGAGTATTCACACACCCACTGAGCTATCTTTCGTATCTTCATGATTGTACATGAACTTGTGTCCATAGCCATTTTCTGTTTGTGTAGCTGGTTAGCTTGGGAGTTGGACTGAAGAAGAGGGTTGTCAGACCCATGGGATATTGAAGAGGCAGGTTTTCAGGTTCATGAGAAATTTCTCTCTTGGTGAGAGAATTGTTGGGAATTGATTCCTGGAGGTGCTAAACTGCAGCTACAGTTCTTTGAGACTTCCTGTCCGACCTATTGCTAAAGCCCGGAAGGGAAGTGAGGCAGCCGAAGAAATGTTGAGAAGAGAAGGGGCACACTTCCTGGGGTGGGACAAGCATGTGGGGAATGAGGGATTGTAGGCTATTAGTTTGAGTTGGCACATGTGACATAGTATTTCCTGTTGTCTACGAGCCATTATCCTGGTTAGGTATCCCTTTACCCGGGTGGAGTTTAGTCCCAACACGGGGGTGACTCACTGTTGAGAGTGATGAATAGTGTGGTCTAAGGCTAGGATGTTCGTGGAAGTTCTGCATGCAGTTGGTGCATTCTTACCAAGATAAGTTCCAATTGTGTGATAAATTTACATGTTGCATTGTTATTTACGTGCTTATTTTATGGGTTATCATATGTGTGGTTATAACTATGTTTATTTTTATGGGTATTACCTGTATATGTTGCATGCATATGTTTACTATTATTTTACTGTGAATCCGTTAATTTACAGATGTATTTGTATGTTTACGTTTTATATATAATGCTTCCGCAAGAGTTCTGTGTCTATATACTTTAATTGCATGAAGTTCAAAAAATTTATGTGGCATAGCTCAGTTGGATACTGGGTATGTTACAGAATGTTCCATAGAGAGAATGTAAGAGTTATTTGGTATAGTGTGGCCCATCATGGATGGTCGGGGACATTACAACATGGTATCAGAGCTTCAATTTTCAACGCTGAGCCTGGATGGGCCGAACAAGTTGAGTTGAAGCGAAATGTCACAAAGGATTTATTTTGAAGTGGTCGAATTTCAATTTGCCGAGCGTCCATGGTAAAAAGTAACAACAACTGGGAGGAATTGGGGAAAAGCCTCAATTTTTGTTGTTAAATTCATGGGAAAATTGAGAAATTCGGCCATGTGGTGAGATATTTTTGATTTAATATATGTTCTGGCAAATTCATACCTAGAATTGGTTGAATTTGAAGTCACAGTGAAGCCATGACAGTTAGAGCGAGTTTTATAATTAAAATTCTCAATTCGTGAATTGAGTTTGGGAAAAATTCATTCTAGAAATGTCAACCCACAACGATTTGTTGTTACAGAGGTTGAATTGATGTTATCGGGGTGAAATTGAATGAATTTCATAGTTGCAGAATGTCTATGGTAAACTGGGGAAAACGTTAAGAAAAAGCCCCAATTTCTGCAATGGAATTCATGAGGAATTGATGCACATAAACACAAATGAATGTGCATAGGTGGGCACACTAAAAATGTAGGATGCACAGTGAAAAGCTGGTGATGGGTAAAATTCGACACTGGGCGACAAGATATTGGCATGCTAGAGCACATGCTAAATTTTGGTGTCATGCGGAAAAATGTTAGTGTGCGGGCGTGCGCTCTAAATTTTGGTGTCGTGCGAAAAAATGTTAGTGTGCAGGTGTGCATGCTAAATTTCGGTGCTGCGCGGAAAATTTTTAAGATGTGGGTGTGCGCGCTAAATATTGAGGTCGCACGGAAAAATGTGGATGTATAGGAGCACGCGCTAAATTTAGCATTGTGCGGTGTGCACACGCATAATAATGACATGCGTGGTGTGGGTAGTATTGGCACAATGCAATGGAGTATGGTAGTTGCACATGCAATGTGGGTAAATGTTGTTGCGTGACAGTTTAGTTAGTGGAGCGTGTAGAGTTTTGGTGTGTGGTGGAGACATAATAAACTCTAGCATGGTGCAGTGTGTAGAGTGAAATGCGCATGGAATATCAGCGCGCGATACAATAACTGCGCGCAACAGGAATAGTGAAAGAACCAAAACTGTGCACGGTGGATATTGGCGCGCGACATAAAAGTAGTGCGCGCAAGTTATTGGCACAACTGAGAAGTGATACACAGTGGTTTTAAAGTGCGTGAAGCATGATTTACCTTTTGTTGTTTTTGTGCATGGTGAATATGGGTTTACAAGTTGAATTTTGTGTGCGCGAAGTTATTTGAAGGGAGAACAACAACAGAAAACCAATGATTTTCTGCGACGTTTTATATCATTTGAAAGTCATCTTTTTGCGGCGCGTTGAGGCCCTTAAGAGCGTTTTTAGCAACTCAAAAATCACGAGATAGCTCTGTAGCTCAAATGAAATAGCTTAGATAGATCTTTCTAATGGTGTAAACTGTTTTTCAAATAGAGCTTTTATGAGAAAGTTACAGCTTAAACAGTAGAGGGTAAAATGTAAGACCCATCTAACTTCAGAGAGCCATAACGTTTTTCTTCGGAATCTGATTGAGGTACAGGAATAGTCCATGGAAATATATTGAGCCACATAAGACAATCCCAAAGCTTAATTAAAATTATGGGCATGTTAAAGAGGTTTAATATGGAAAAGAAGGTACCTGTAGCATTCAAGACCAAAAACACAAATTGGCGTAGAACTTCAACAGGTTGTAACTAGTAGCCCAGAACCCAGAAAAAGGTGAAATTTTGACAGAGTGTCCATAATATGTATATGAAGAAAAAAAATTGAGATCCTATGAAATATCCAATGGAGTAAGTGCAAAAATGCATAATTACAGCGCAAAGCTGCACCAAGTTGAAAAATGAACAAAAAAATTAATGGGCAAATTTCAAATAACCATAACTTTCTTCTCAAGAATTAGAATTGAGCATGGGAGCAGGCGTTGGAAAGGTATCGGACAGTGGAATATAATTATTCACCCAAAAAATTGATCTAGGAATTTAAATTTTTAGAAAATCATAAGAAAGGATTCTGATATTTTATTGAACCAAAATGGTTCATATTTTTCATGAGATTGTTGAAACAGTTAGCCTGACAAAGTTTTGTTGGCTACACATTTTGCAGAGTTAACAACAACTAGATCGTATCAAGATCAACATAGAGTCGAGAGGAATGGAAGAGGCACAGGGGACTTACAATCAGGAGGATGAGATTAGAGGGATGGATTTCCATTTGGGCATTGAAGGAACAAACTCCAATGGACATGGAGATGAAAGGAATGAAAACGTGAATATGGAAGAGACCATTACAAATTTGCAGAAGGATGTCCAAATCCATAAGTCTGATAATGAAAGGTTTATGAAAGACAAGGAGAAGTAGGATGACTTCAACATGAAGTTATTGCAGAGTTTGAATAGAATAGAAAATAAATTGGACGTGGAGAGTGGCTCAAGAAAATCTGGAAGTCACAGGCCTCTTGATGAGAAAAGAAGAGCCAAAAGTGTTAGCAGACATAACCACCACTCCCCGAGGCATTCCAATAAGAGAGAACAAAATAGATCAAGTCCATCCCCTATCAGGAAGAATAAGAGGTCTGGGGTGGATGAGCTATGAGGATAAATGAACAAAATCAAACCTCCTACATTTGATGGTGAGCACAAGAAGGATGGAGACACAGAAACATGGTTGTTGGGCATGAGAAAGTATTTTCAATTGCATAATTATTCTTCTCATGCAGAAGGTACAATCTCTATCTATCAACTCAAGGGAAAGGCATCCATGTGGTG
>JASDQU010109195.1:54191-64199 GCA_032191745.1 Picea mariana
CTTCACTCATTTAGCATTCACATTACCATATATTACCACATCTTATTCATTTTCACTTCATGTGAGCTTCACGAGACATGTGAGCATTAATATTTTCGATTTCCCATGTTTTGGTGGTTACTTGGAATGGACATTGTGGTTTCCTAACTTTCTTCTAAAAGTTGTAGAAAATTTCGACACTTTTTAGAATTTTGGTAGCACCCCTGCTATTGGATTTCTAGTAGCATGCTTTTTTTCAGGGACAATTTTTCCATGTCATTTGCCATCACATGAGGACAAATTTAGAAATTCTATGACATGGGTTTTGAGTAGAATATGGTCATTTAAGCAACAAGAAAATGTATTTCTCGAAAGTTCTTTAAAAATGATTTTTTTATGTGATTCCCAGAAATCTGATAGTGGCCATCTTCAAAAATTTGGTAGCGCTTTGATGATTGGAATGATTGTGCCTCTTCTGGATGAATGTGGGAACATGGGTTTTGTGGAGAATGATGTTATTCTTCTTTTATGTTCTTCACATTATTCAAACAAACTCCATTGTCTTAATTAAACCAAATCCAAGATGTGTTGGTTGTAGATCCACTTATTTAAGGATTGGTCTCATTTTTTTGTAACATCTTTCCACTTATGAAATATCAGTTGTATGTATAAATATAAGGGGATACCAATCATAGTAGGTGAGCAGAGTCATATTAGAGTTCCTTGTGCATCATTGGAAAAAGGATATCATTGTAAAGATGATTGTTCCTCTCTAAACACCTTTCTGATGATAATATAAAGTTTGTTGTTGTTGAACGTTGTGATTTAGTGTCATGTTTTTTCCGTAGGGTATGCTCAGCCAAGAGGGCCCTTTGACCTGATTATGCATTGCACACTAGTTAGTTAATTTTTCTTTCGATTGTTCCATTTATTAGAATAGTTTATTTATTGTTTTTATGTTTGTTGCGTTGCATTTCAATTTTTTTTTGTTCATTTTTTCTCATTTATTTATGATTTTTCTATTTATGTAAGCGTGGTTTTCCTACAGGTTTAGGCATTGAAGGTCGAGTCTATCCTAGTAATCAAAAAATCAATTGATTCTCTTGATGACCAACCAAAGGAATGTGATTAATTGAAATATAAATCCAGTGACCAAAATGAACTCCTGTAGCATTTCAATTTCTTCTCTTTAATTTATGCAAGTGTGCTAACCATCGTGTGTGGTGTGCTACCAAAAACCTTAAAAGTTGTTAACCTTGAGATTTTGAGAAAGTCACAATGCTACAGGAATTGAACCCACAGCTATAATATCTTATGTCTTTTTTTTCAGCATTGCAATTGCATTTGATAGAATAGATTATATTTTAGTCACCTTGTCTTGCATATATTTTTTTGACATCTCAAAAGTTTACGAGCTCCTGAATTAATAATTTAATGTTCATCAATCTAAGAAATTAAATTGATCGACAATGCCTATGGCATCAAGCCCTTCAAATATGAGGTATTGTGTAATGTTTCCCCACTCAAATTTTGTGATGTTCTTTTAAGACGAGTCTAAAAATCATGTTTTTTATGAGCACCGACCCCGTAGTTCCATTGTTACTTTGGTAGATCATCCCTATAGGGTACCGAAGGTAGCTCTAACTATTTCAATTTCATTGATATTGAAAAAACTGTGTTGAAAGGTAATCTCTCAAACTGCATATTTTTTCCACTTCATGGTTTAATCAGAAGGAAAATGAAAGGTCATTGCAACCACCACAACTTTAGCACAAGGTCTCTTGACATAGAAGAAGTAGGTGGAAAAGGTTGTAGAGTAATATAGAGATATATTACTTCACCTATAGGGGTGCCTCCGCACTATAGAATCAAACATTCCATTGACTTGATACCTAGTTCTCCCTTACCTAATGGTCCAATATACTAGAGCTCCCTTCTAGAGAATGAGGAAATAAAGTGTCAAAATCATGAGCTCAACCGAAAGGGCCACTTTTGATCAATCTCCTCACCTTGTGGAGTATAATTGTGTTGGTGTAGAAGAATTATGGGACATGGTGACTCTGTATTGATTATAGAGACTTGAATAAAATCATTTTCGAGAACCGATACCTAATCCTCAGGATTGAAAATATTCTTTATCATATTAAGAGTGCCAAATCATTTAGTAAGATTGATTTGAAGTTAGGCTACCACTAGGTTCCAATAGAACAAATCAATGTATGAAAGACAACCTTAAAATATAAAGAAAACCTTTTTGTGTGGTTGGTCATGTCTTTTAGCTTGACTAATGCTCTAGTGAAATTCATGAGGATGATGGATGATATCTTATAGTTGTTCCCAAACTATTTTGTGGTCGTATATTTGTATTTCATCCTCATCCTTGGCCAAACCCGAGAATAACATTTGTAGTACATCTAACAAGTCCTAAGCACCCTGTGAAAACATAAGTTATATACCAATTTGGAGAAATTCTCATTCAACATGCGAAGAATTCAATACCTAGGATACATCATGGATGAACATGGGGTGCATGTGGAACCAATGTAATACCCCTAAGGTCAAACCCGATTGTAAATGTAAATACAAATATACTTAAGTTGGTGAGCTTTCTGACATCATTTTGTATGCACCTTTCATGGCATAGTGCGTACATGTACTGCGCAGTGAAATGACAAAGTGTCCACATTCCAGGATACTGCGTGCATCATCTTAAGTGCACACGATTGTGAGGCCAATGATCCTTTGTGTATATGCTATGTTTTATAGGCCGATGAGCCAGTTATTATAATCTAGGATGCTTATGTTTTGATTAGGCCAGAGAGCCTAGATGTTAAAGGCCAGTGCACCTGTTTTTGTACATGTCTCATAATTAATATAAAATACATCGTTGCGCGCAAACCGACCAGAATAAAAGAGTATGGTGGACTAAAATCCACTAGTTAGGGAAAGGGAAGGGCTAAAAGTTAAGAAAAAGGGGCAAAGCTAGGGAGCTTAAGCCAAAAATGAATATTATGTTAATATTTCTTAAAATATAAAGTATGGATAATTATTTCATCGTAAGTTACAAAGTTGGGGACAAGTGGGACAAAGTAACTCCCAACATGAAAAGTGTCAATTTGGGGACATGTATACATATTGTTGGGACTTAGTTCATTTTCCATCCTTCATCCATCATTCTGACCATCATTCTTGCTATCCAGTCAATCATCCATGAGTATTCACACACCCACTGAGCTATCTTTCGTATCTTCATGATTGTACCTGAACTTGTGTCCATAGCCATTTTTTGTTTGTGTAGCTGGTTAGCTTGGGAGTTGGAATGAAGAAGAGGGTTGTCAGGCCCATGGGATATTGAAGAGGCAGGTTTTCAGGTTCGTGAGAAATTTCTCTCTTGGTGAGAGAATTGTTGGGAATTGATTCCTGGAGGTGCTAAACTGCAGCTACAGGTCTTTGAGACTTCCTGTCCGACCTATTGCTAAAGCCCAGAAGGGAAGTGAGGCAGCCGAAGAAATGTTGAGAAGAGAAGGGGCACACTTCCTGGGGTGGGACAAACATGTGGGGAATGAGGGACTGTAGGCTATTAGTTTGAGTTGGCACACGTGACATAGTATTTCCTGTTGTCTACGAGCCATTATCCTGGTTAGGAATCCATTTACCTGGGTGGAGTTTAGTCCCAACACGGGGGTGACTCACTGTTGAGAGTGATGAATAGTGTGGTCTAAGGCTGGGAGGTTCGTGGAAGTTCTGCATGCAGTTGGTGACATTCTTACCAAGATAAGTTCCAATTGTGTGATAAATTTACATGTTGCATTGTTATTTACGTGCTTATTTTATGGGTTATCATATGTGTGGTTATAACTATGTTTATTTTTATGGGTATTTCCTGTATATGTTGCATGCATATGTTTACTGTTATTTTAGTGTGAATCCGTTAATTTACAGATGTATTTGTATGTTTATGTTTTATATATAATTCTTCCGCAAGAGTTCTGTGTGTATATACTTTAATTGCATGAAGTTCAAAAAATTTATGTGGCATAGCTCAGTTGGATACTGGGTATGTTACAGAATGTTCCGTAGAGAGAATGTAAGAGTTCTTTGGTATAGTGTGGCCCATCATGGATGGTCGGGGACATTACAACATGGTATCAGAGCTTCAATTTTCAACGCTGAGCCTGGATGGGCCGCAAAAGTTGAGTTGAAGCGAAATGTCACAAAGGATGTATTTTGAAGTGGTCGAATTTTGAGTTGCTGAGTGTCCATGGTAAAAAGTAACAACCACTGGGAGGAATTGGGGAAAAGCCTCAATTTCTGTAGTTAAATTCATGGGAAAATTGAGAAATTCGGCCATGTGGTGAGATATTCTTGATTTAATATATGTTCTGGAAAATTCATACCTGGAATTGGTTGAATTTGAATTCATAGTGAAGCCATGACAGTTAGAGCGAGTTTTATAATTAAAATTCTCAATTCGTGAATTGAGTTTGGGAAAAATTCATTCTAGAAATGTCAACCCACAACGATTTGTTGTTACAGAGGTTGAATTGATGTTATCGGGGTGAAATTGAACGAATTTCATAGTTGCAGAATGTCTATGGTAAACTGGGGAAAAAGTTAAGCAAAAGCCCCAATTTCTGCAACGGAATTCATGAGGAATTGATGCACATAAAAACAAATGAATGTGCATAGGTGGGCGCACTAAAAATGTACGATGCACAGTGAAAAGCTGATGATGGGTAAAATTCGACACTGGGCGACAAGATATTGGCATGCTAGAGAACACACTAAATTTTGGTGTCGTGCGGAAAAATGTTAGTGTGCGGGCGTGCGCACTAAATTTTGGTGTCGTGCGAAAAAATGTCAGTGTGCAGGTGTGCGTGCTAAATTTCGGTGCCGCGCGGAAAATTTTTAAGATGTGGGTGTGCGTGCTAAATATTGAGGTCGCACGGAAAAATGTGGATGTATAGGAGCATGCACTAAATTTAGCATTGTGCGGTGTGCACACACATAATAATGACATGCGTGGTGTGGGTAGTATTGGCACAATGCAATGGAGTATGGTAGTTGCACATGCAATGTGGGTAAATGTTGTTGCGTGACAGTTTAGTTAGTGGAGCGCATAGAGTTTTGGTGCGCGGTGGAGACATACTAAACTCTGGCATGGTGTAGCGTGTAGAGTGAAATGCACATGGAATATCAGCATGCGATACAATAACTGCGCGCAACATGAATAGTGAAAGAACCAAAACTGTGCGCGATGGATATTGGCGCGCGACATAAAAGTAGTGCGCGCAAGTTATTGGCACAACTGAGAAGTGATACATAGTGGTTTTAAAGTGCGTGAAGCATGATTTACCTTTTGTTGTTTTTTTGCATGGTGAATATGGGTTTACAAGTTGAATTTTGTGTGCGCGAAGTTATTTGAAGGGAGAACAACAACAGGAAACCAATGATTTTCTGCGACGTTTTATATCATTTGAAAGTCATCTTTTTGCGGCGCGTTTTTGAGGCCCTGAAGAGCATTTTTAGCAACTCAAAAACCACGAGATAGCTTTGTAGCTCAAATGAAATAGCTTAGATAGATCTTTCTAATGGTGTAAACTGTTTTTCAAATAGAGCTTTTATGAGAAAGTTACAGCTTAAATAGTAGAGGGTAAAATGTAAGACCCATCTAACTTCAGAGAGCCATAACGTTTTTCTCCGGAATCTGATTGAGGTACAGGAATAGTCCATGAAAATATATTGAGCCACATAAGACAATCCCAAATCTTAATTAAAATTCTGGGCATGTTAAAGAGGTTTAATATGGAAAAGAAGGTACCTGTAGCATTCAAGACCAAAAACACAAATTGGCGTAGAACTTCAATAGGTTGTAACTAGTAGCCCAGAACCCAGAAAAAGGTGAAACTTTGACAGAGTGTCCATAATATGTATATGAAGAAAACAAATTGAGATCCCATGAAATATCCAATGGAGTAAGTGCAAAAATGCATAATTACAGCGCAAAGTTGCACCAAGTTGAAAAATGAACAAAAAAATTAATGGGCAAATTTCAAATAACCATAACTTTCTTCTCAAGAATCATAATTGAGCATGGGAGTAGGCGTTGGAAAGGTATCGGACAGTGGAATATAATTATTCACCCAAAAAATTGATCTGGGAATTTAAATTTTTAGAAAATCATAAGAAAGGATTCTGATATTTTATTGAACCAAAATGGTTCATATTTTTCATGAGATTGTTGAAACAGTTAGCCTGACAAAGTTTTGTTGGCTGCACATTTTGCAGAGTTAACAAAAACTAGATCATATCAAGATCAACATAGAGTCAAGAGGAATGGAAGAGGCACATGGGACTTACAATCATGAGAATGAGATTAGAGGGATGGATTTCCATTTGGGCATTGAAGGAACAAACTCCAATGGACATGGAGATGAAAGGAATGAAAACATGAATATGGAAGAGACCATTACAAATTTGCAGAAGGATGTCCAAAGCCATAAGTCTGATAATGAAAGGCTTATGAAAGACAAGGAGAAGTAGGATGAATTCAACATGAAGTTATTTCAGAGTTTGAATAGAATAGAAAATAAATTGGACGTGGAGAGTGGCTCAAGAAAATCTGGAAGTCACGGGCCTCTTGATGAGAAAAGAAGAGCCAAAAGTGTTAGCAGACATAACCACCACTCCCTGGGGCATTCCAATAAGAGAGAACAAAACAGATCAAGTCCATCCCCTATCAGAAATAACAAGAGGTCTGGGGTGGATGAGCTACGAGGATAAATGAACAAAATCAAACCTCCTACATTTGATGGTGAGCACAAGAAGGATGGAGACACAGAAACATGGTTGTTGGGCATGAGAAAGTATTTTCAATTGCATAATTATTCTTCTCATGCAGAAGGTACAATCTCTATCTATCAACTCAAGGGAAAGGCATCCATGTGGTGGGGTCATTTTGTGCAGGTGTAACACATTAAAGAGAAAAGTGTTACTTGGAGGGAATTCGAGAAGTATTTTGAGAAGAAATAATCAGGGACAACCAAATTCTAGAGAACCCAAAATGATTGAGGTAGGGGGTCAAAGGCCAAGAAATCCAGCTATTCAATGTTGGGTTTGTAAAGGAGATCATATGTACAGATATTATCCTCATAGAGGTGAAAAAGTGAGAATTGTTCACAATGTACAACAAGTTGAAACAATGGAGGACATGGGCAGAAATGTACCAAGAATCTATGCAGCCCTAGACAACAAGCAAGAAGAATATCAGTCACATATGATTGAAGTGGAAGGTATGATCAACAACCAAACCATTTCTATTGTAATTGATTTAGGAGCTAGTCATAGTTATATAGATCCTAAGACGGTGGAAAGTTTGCATTTTCCAAGAAGTAAGTATGAAAAATCTTGGTTGGTGTAGCTGGCTACAGGAGCCAAAAGAAAAGTTAATGAGATGGTTAAGTCATGTCTTATGGACATGAATGGACTGAACACCAGGGAAGATTTGGACATATTAGCTTTAGGTTCCTATGAATTTCTAATTGGAATGGATTGGTTAGACCAACATCATGCTATCCTATATTGTCATAACAAGAAATTTACTTTCTTGGATGAGGATGAGAACCAAAGGAAAGTGCAGGGAATCCCCAGGGCAATAACCATCAGATAAATTTCAGCATTGCAGCTGAAGAGATGTTACAGAAAAGGGTGTCAAATCTTTGTAGCATATATGGAAGAGACACCTAAATATAAGGTTCCAAATTTGGAAGATCATGCAGTCTTGGAAGAGTTTGAAGATGTGTCCAAGGAGGTACCAGGACTACCTCCAAAGAGAGATATTTATTTCTCTATAAATTTAATGCTTGGAGCAAATTTAGTGTCAAAGGCTCCTTACAGAATGAGTACACCAGAGCTAAAGGAGTTGCAAATGCAACTTGAAGAGCTTTTGAAGAAGGGGTATATATGCCCAAGTGTGTCACCTTGGGGTGCCCTAGTCTTGTTCATGAAAAATAAATATGGAACGTGAAGATTGTCCATTGATTTTAGATAGTTGAATAAAGTGACTATTAAGAACAATATCCTCTGCCAAAGATTGATGATCTTTTTGATCAATTGAAGGATGCAAAAATATTTTCAAAGATAGATATTAGGTAAGGATACCATTAGGTAAGGATTAAAGAGGAATATATCATCAATACTGCCTTTAGGACAAGGTATGGTCATTATGAGTTCACAGTGGTGCCATTTGGGTTGTCAAATGCACCAACTGTTTTCATGTGCTTAATGAATAGCGTTTTCCAAGAATATTTAGACAAGTTTGTCATTGTCTTTTTGGATGACATTCTTATATATTCTAAGTAAAAGGAAGAGCATGAACATCATTTGAGGATGGTGTTGCAAGTATTAAGGGGGCATCAATTGTATGCCGAATTGAGCAAGTGCTCATTTTATCAAAAGAAAATTCATTATTTGGGGCATATCATTTCAAAGTATGGAATAGCAGTGGATCCTGAGAAGATAGAAGCCATTAGAGAATGGTCAGCACCAACAAATGTGGCAGAGGTCAGATCATTCATGGGTCTTGCAGGCTACTAAGGAGATTTATTGAATGATTCTCAAATATTGCACACCCAATCACTTCCTTACAAAAGAAGGGTGTGAAGTTTCAGTGGACATTGGATTGTGAAAATAGTTTCCAACACTTGAAACAATTATTAAAAAGTGCTCCAATACTAAGGATTGCAGACCCAAATGAAGACTTAATTGTTTGCACAGATGCATGTAAAGAGGGACTTGGTGGAGTCCTCAGTCAAAATGGGTTTGTTATATGTTATGAATCAAGGAAGTTGATGGAGCATGAAAGACACTATGCCACTCATGATTTGGAGTTGGCAGCCATAGTGCATGCCTTGAATAAATGGAGACACTACCTCATGGGGAAAAGTTTTGAGCTAAGAACAAACCATAATGGTCTGAAATATTTATTTGATCAGCCAACTCTAAATGCTAGGCAAAGGATATGGTTAGAATTTTTAAGTGAATGTGACTTTGATATAAAGAATATCAAGGGGAAAGAGAATAAAGTGGTCGATGCACTCAGTAGAAGAGTGCATGAATTTCATGCTACAACAATTTGCATGTACCAATCATATTTGAAATACAGAATTACAGAGGCTGCCAAATCAGATTTGCAATACAAGGAATTAGTGGAAAAATTACAGCAAGGTAATTTGCAGCAGAAAATTGAAGAATACAAGCTAGTTAATGATGAAATTTTCATGTAAAGGGGCAAAATTTATGTGCCAAATTCCCAGGAATTGAAAAATTGGATATTGGGGTAATGTATAATGTACCTTATGCTGGGCACCCAGGTTATCAGAAAACTATTGCAGTTGTCAAAAGCCAATATTATTGGCCGGGCATGAAGAAAGAGGTTGCTGATTTTATTGCCAAATGTTTGGAATGCCAAAAGGTAAAGGCTGAGCATAGACACCCAACTAGTTTGCTACAGCCATTACCCATTCCTGAGTGGAAATGGGAAGTTGTAACAATGGATTTCATCACCAAAATGCCCAGAACAAACAAACAACATGATTCTATCATGGTAGTGGTGGATAAGCTTACTAAAGCTGCCCATTTTATTTCAGTTAAGATCACTCACAAGGCAGCCAACATTGTTGATGTTTATATGAAAGAAATTTCTAGATTACATGGCATACCCAAGACAATTTTATTTGACAGAGATCCAAAATTTACCTCAAAATTTTGGAAAGGATTATTTAATGGATTTCGAACCAATTTAAAATTTAGTACAACTTATCATCCAGAATTAGATGGAAAAACAGAGTGGGTGAATCAAGTGATTGAAGATATGTTAAGGATGTATGTGATGGATAAACCATCAAAATGGGAATACTACCTAAACTTGGTAGAGTTTGCTTATAACAATGGGTACCAAGAATCTCTAAAGATGAGCCCATTTGAGGCACTTTATGGAAGAAAGTGCAACACACCAGTAAGCTGGGATAA
>JASDQU010109195.1:64219-80321 GCA_032191745.1 Picea mariana
AGCCAAAAAGGAATATTATATTAATATTTCTTAAATCATAAAATATGGATAATTATTTTATCCTAAGTTCTAAAGTTGGGGACAAGTGGGCCAAAGTAGCTCCCAACATGACAAGTGTCAAGTTGGGGACATGCATACATATTGTTGGGACTTAGTTCATTTCCTATCATCTTTTCCATCATTCTTCCCATCATTCCTTCCATCATTCAGTCATCTAGTCAATCATCCATGAGCATGCACACACCCATCGAGCTATCTTTCGTATCTTCATGACTGCACCTGAACTTGTATCCATAACCATTTTGTGTTGGTGTATCTGGTTAACTTGGGAGATGGACTGAAGAAGCGGGTTGTCAGGCCCATGGGATATTGAAGAGGCATGTTTTCAGGCCCGTGAGCAATTCCTTGGTTCAGAGAATTGATGGGAATTGATTTCCTCGAGGTGCTAAACTGTAGTTACAGTGCTCTGAGACTTCCTTTCCGGCCTGTTGTTGAAGCCCAAAAAGGAAGTGGGGCAGCCGAAGGACTGTTGAGCAGAGAAGGGGCACACTTCCTGGGTGGGACAGGCATGTGGGGAATGAGGGACTGCAGGTTGTTAGTTTGAGTTGGCACCTGAGACAAAGTCTTTCCTATTGTCTATGAGCCTTTAGCCTGGTTAGGAACCCCTTTACCCAGGTGGAGTTTAGTCCCAGCTCAGGGGTGACTCACTGTTGAGAGTGATGAATAGTGTGGTCTAAGGTTGGGAGGTTTGTGGAAGGTCTGCACATAGTTGGTGACATTATTACCAAGATAAGTGCCATATGTGTGATAAATTTACATGCTACATTGTTATTTACGTGCTTATTTTTATGGGTTATCATATGTGTGGTTATAACTGTGTTTATTTTTATGGGTATTTCATGTATATGATGCATGTATATGTTTATTGTTATCTCAGTGCGAATCTGTGTATTTATAGATGTATTTGGTTGTTTACGTTATATATATATTCTTTCACAAGAGTTCTGTGTGTATATATTTTTAATTGCATGCAGTTCAAAAAATTTATGTGGCGTAGCTTAGTTGGATACTGGGTATGTTACAATATGTTCCACAGAGAGAACGAAAGAGTTATCTGGCGTAGCGTGGCACGACATGAATGGCCGCGGACATTACAATATGGTATCAGAGCTTCAATTCTCAACACTGAGCCTGGATGGGCCGAGCAAGTTAAGTTGAAGTGAAATGTCATAGAGGATTTATTTCGAGATGGCTAAATTTCAGTTTGTAGAGCATCCATGGTAAAAAGTAACAGCAACTGGGCGGAATTGGGGAAAAGCCCCAATTTCTATTGTTAAATTCATGAGAAAATGGATAAATTTGACCAAGTGGTGAGATATTATTGTTTTGATATTTGTTCTAGCAAATTCAGATCTAGAAGGGGTCGAATTTGAAGTTACGGTGAAGCCATGATAGATGGAGCGAGTTTAGTGGTTAAAATTCTCAATTCACGAATTGATTTTGGATAAATTCGTTCCAAAAATGTCAACTTACAATGATTTATTGTTGCATAGGTTGAACTGGTGTTATCGGGGTGAAATTGAACAAATTTCATGGTTGCAGAATGTCTATGGTAAATTGGGGAAAACATTAAGCAAAAGCCCCAATTTTTGTAGCGGAATTCCCGAGGAATGGATGCGCATAAAAATGAATGTGCACATGTGGGCACTAAAAATGTATGATGCACAGTGAAAAGGTCGTGATAGGTAAAATTTGGCACTGCGCGGCAAGGTATTGGTGTGCTGGTGTGCACGCTAAATTTTGGTGCCGCACAAAAAAATGTTAGTGTGCGGGTAGGTGCACTAAATTTCGGCGTCGTGTGGAAAAATGTTGGTGTACAAGACCACGTGATAAATTTATCACTGCACAATGTGCACACACATAATAATGATGCGCATGGCGTGCACAGTGTTGGCAGAGCACAGAAGAGTTTTGTTGGTGCAAACGTAATGTGGGTATATGTTGTCGTGCGACAGTTTAGTTAGTGGTGTGCGCAAATTTTTGTTGTGTGGTGGAGACGTACTAAACTCTGGCATGGTGCAGTGTGTAGAGTACAATGCATGCATCATATCAGCACATGATACAAAAACTGCGCGTAACAAGAAATACTGCAAGAACCAAAACTGTGCATGGTGGATATTGGCGCGCGACCTAAAAATAGTGCGTGTAAGTTATTGGCATGAAAGAGAAGTGATACACAGTGGTTTTAAAGTGCGCAAAGCAAGATTTACCTTGTGTTTTTGTTGTGCATGGTGAATATGGGTTTACAGGTTGAAATTTGTGTGCACGAAGTTGTTTGAAGGGTGAACAACAACAAAAAACCAGTGATTTTCTGAGACGTTTTATATCATTTGAACGTCATCTTTTTGCAGCGTTTTTTTGAGACCCTTAAGAGAATTTTTAGGCACTCAAAAACCAAAAGAACAAAGTATAAACCATTCGTCAAACGGAACTTTTATGAGAAATTTATAGCACAAATAGTGAAGGGTAAATTTTAAGACCCGACTAAATTCAAAGAGCCATAATGTTATGCTCTGGAATTAGATTGAGGCGCAGGAGTAGTCAATGGAAAGCTATTGAGCCATAGAAGATACTCCAAGAGTTAAATTAAATTTTTGGACATGTTAAAAATGTTTAATATGGAAAATAAGGAACCTTTAGCATATCCGTTACAATATGGTATTTTGGCCTAGAACTTCAGCCGGTTGTCACTAGCAACCTGGAACCCAAAAAGAGGTGAAACTTGGACAGAGTGTCCATAAGATGTATATGAGGAAACCCATTTGAGATCCTATGAAAATTCTAAAGGATTAGGTGCAAAAATGCATATTTACAACACAGAGTTCAGCCAAGTTGAAAAATGAATAGAAAAATTAATGGGAAAATTTCTAATAACCATAACTTTATGCTCAAGACTCATAGTTGAGCGTGGGAGAAGGTGTTGGAAAGCTATTGGGAAGTGGAATATAATTATCTACCCATAAAATTGATTTGGGCATTCAATTTTTCAGGAAATCAGAAGAAATAATTCTGATATGTATTATTGAACCAGAATGGTTCATATTTTCATGAAATTTTTGAAACAACTAGCCTGATAAAGTTTTGTTGGCTGCACATTTTGCAAAGTTAACAACAATTAGATCAGATCAGAATCAACACAGAATCTAGAGGAATGGAAGAGGCATAGAGGACTTACTGTTGGGAGGATGAGATTAGAGGGATGGATTTCCATTTGGGCATTGAAGGAACAAACTCCAATGGACATGGAGATGAAAGGAATGAAAACATGAATATGGAAGAGACCATTAAAAATTTGCAAAAGGATGTACAAAACCATAAATCTGAAAATGAAAGTCTTATGAAATCAAAGGAGCAATAGGATGACTTCAAAACAAAGTTAATGCAGAGCTTGAACATAATAGAATAGAAATTGGACAAGGAGAGTGGCTCAAGCAAATTTGGAAGTCATAGGCCTCCTGATGAGAAAAGTAGAACCATAAGTGTTACCAGACATCGCCATCACTCCTCAATGCATTCCCATAAGAGAGAACACAACAAATTGAGTCCATCCCCTGTCAGGAAGCATAAGGGGTCTGGGGTGGATGACCTAGGAGGAGAAATGAACAAAATCAAACCTCCTACATTTGATGGTGAGCACAAGAAGGATGAAGATGCAGAGACATGGTTGTTGGGAATGAGAAAGTATTTTCAATTGCATAATTATTCTTCTCATTTAAGAAGGTAGAATTGCTATCTATCAACTCAAGGGAAAGGAATCCATGTGGTGGGATCAGCTTATGCATGTGCAACACATCAAATAGAAAAGTGTCACTTGGAGGGAATTCAATAAGTATTTTGAGAAGAAATACTTGACTAAGAGATATTATAACAAGAAAATGAAAGAGTTCTTTGAAATCAAGCTTGGAAGTATGACAATAGATGAATATGAAAGAAGGTTTCTAGAAATGTTGAAGTATGTCTCTTTCATCAAGGATGAGACAGTTAAAATTCAAAGGTATTTAAGTGGATTGTCATCATTCATTAGTGACAAAATATAGTATGATGATCCAAAGACATTGGAGGATACCATAAGGTGAGGATAATGCCTATATGATGAACAAAAATCAAGGCCGACTTTCCAAAAATCTTGGGAAGACAAAAAGAAATTCAAGATGGATCAAAGGAAGAAGGGGTCTAAGCCACCATTCTTCAAAAATAATCCTTAGGGACAGCCAACTCCTAGAGAGCCCAGAGCGATTGAAACAGGGGTTCAAAGGCCAAGACAACCAGCTATTCAATGTTGGGATTGTAAAGGAGATTATATGTATAGAGATTGTCCTCACACAGGTGAAAAAGGAAGAATTGTTCACAATGTACAGCAAGTTGAAACAATGGAGGACATGGGCAGAAATGTGACAAGGATATATGCAGCCTTGGACAACAAGAAAGCAGAGTATCAGTTACATATGATTGAGGTGGAAGGTATGATCAACAACTAAACCATTGCTATTTTAATTTATTCAGGAGCTAGTCATAGTTATATAGATCCTAAGATGGTGGAAAGTTTGCATTTTCCAAGAAGCAAGCATGGGAAATCTTGGTTGGTGCAACTGGCTACCGGAGCTAAAAGAAAAGTTTATGATATGGTTAAGTCATGTCTTATGGACATGAATGGACTGAACACCAGGGCATATTTTAACATCTTGCATTTAGGTTCCTATGACTATCTAATTGGGATGGATTGGTTGGACCATCATCATGCCATCCTAGACTGTCATAACAAGGCCTTTACTTGATTGGATGAAGAAGGGACCCTAAGGAAGGTGCAGGGAATTCCCAGGGTAGTAACCATCAGATAAATTTCATCATTGCAACTGAAAAAATGTTACAGAAAGGGTTGTCTAATATTTGCAGCACATATGGAAGAGACACCTAAAGATAAGGTGCCAAATTTGGAAGAGTATGCAGTCTTGGAAAATTTTGAAGATGTGCTTAGGGAGGTACCAGGACTACCCCCAAAGAGAGATATTGATTTCTCTATAAATTTAACACCTGGAGCAACTCCAGTGTCAAAGACTCCTTACATAATGAGTACACCAGAGCTGAAGGAGTTGCAAATTCAACCTGAAGAGCTTCTGAAGAAGGGGTATATATGCCCAAGTGTGTCACCTTGGGGTGCCCCAGTCTTATTTGTGAATAAGAAAGATGGAACATTAAAATTGTGCATTGATTTCATACAGTTGAATAAAGTGAATGTTAAGAACAAGTATCCTTTGCCAAGGATTGATGATCTTTTTGATTAATTGAAGGATGCAAAGATCTTTTCAAAGATAGATATGAGGTTAGGATACCATCAGGTAAGGATTAAAGAGGAATATATCAGCAAGATCGCCTTCAGGACAAGGTATGGTCATTATGAGTTCAAAGTTGTGCCATTTGGGTTGTCAAATGCACCAACTGTTTTCATGTGCTTAATGAATGGTGTTTTCTGAGAATATTTAGACAAGTTTGTCATTGTCTTTTTGGATGAGATTCTTATATATTCCAAGTCAGAAGAAGAGCATGAACATCATTTGAGGATGGTGTTGCAAGTATTAAGGCAACATCAGTTGTATGCCAAGTTGAGAAAGTGCTCATTTTATCAGAAACAAATTCATTATTTGGGACCTATCATTTCAAAGGATGGGATAGCAATGGATCCTAAGAATATAGAAGCCATTATAGAATGGTCAGCGCCAAAGAATGTGATAGAAGTAATATCATTCATTAGCCTTGCAGGCTACTACATGAGATTTATTGAAGGATTCTCAAAGATTTCACACCCAATCACTTCCTTGCAAATAAAGGGTGTGAATTTTCAGTGGACATTGGATTGTGAAAAGAGTTTCCAACACTTGAAACAATTATTAACAAGTGCTCCAATACTAAGAATTACAGAACCAAATGAAGAATTCATTGTATGCACAGATGCATGTAAAGAGGGACTTGGTGGAGTCCTCAGTCAAAATAGGTTTGTTATATGTTATGAGTCAATAAAGTTGAAGGAGCATGAAAGACATTATGCCACTCATGATTTGGAGTTGGCAACCATAGTGCATGCCTTGAGGAAATGGAGACACTACCTCATGGGGAAAAGGTTTGAACTAAGAACAGACCACAATGGTCTGAAATGTTTATTTGATCAGCCAACTCTAAATGCTAGGCAAACTAGATGGTTAGAATTTCTAAGTGAATATGACTTTGATATAAAGAATATCAAGGGAAAAGAGAACAAAGTGGTTGATGCACTCAGTAGAAGAGTACATGAATTGCATGCTACAACCATTAGCATGTACCAATCAGATTTGAAAGATAGAATTACAGAGGCTGCCAAATCAGATTTGCAATACAAGGAATTAGTGGCAAAATTACAGCAAGGTATTTTGCAGAAGAAAATTGAGGAATATAAGCTAGATAATGATGAAATTCTCATGTACAGGGGCATAGTTTATGTACCAAATTCTCGGGAATTGAAAAATATGATATTGAGGGAAATTTATAATGTACCGTATGTTGGTAATCCGGTATATCATAAAACTATTGCAGCTATCAAGAGCCAATATTATTGGCCAGGCATGAAGAAAGAGGTTGTTGATTTTATTGTCAGATGTTTGGAATGTCAAAAAGTAAAGGTTGAACATAGACACCCAACTAGTTTTCTACAGCCATTACCCATTCTTGAGTGGAAATGGGAAGTTGTAACAATGGATTTCATTACCAAACTTGCCATAACAAACAAGCAACATGATTCTATCATGGTAATGGTGGATAAGCTTACTAAAGCTACCCATTTTGTTCCAGTTAAGCTCACTCACAAGGCAGCCAACATCGTTGATGTTTATATGAAGGAAATTGCCATATTACATGGCATACCCAAGACAATTGTGTTTGACAGAGATCCAAAATTTACCTCAAAATTTTGGAAGGGATTATTTAATGGACAGTTATCCAAGACAATTGTGTCTGACAGAGATCTCTGAGAAGAGATGTGACGGTTGCACTCATTTGCAAGAAGATGATTACAATGAGGCTCTAAAGGAATTTTTACAATAAACTGGAATTTCAAAAACCCTATACATCCAAAAACCTAACCCTAGAAGATGAAGCACCAAAAGTCATGTGGGCCCCGTTTGGGTAAGTTGGTACATCAACTTCTCGAGGTTGTAACTTTTGCATACGATCTCCATTTTAGGCGTATGATAGTCGTTGGAAAGGTATCATCGAGGAGATTCATTTTGGGGGCTCAATAATGCATTCAGATATCATTGAGAAGCTTGATTCTGAAAAACCTTCATTTCGACCCTCAAAATGGCCCCGGGAAGTTAAAACTAGTAAAAATAGTAAATTGCCAAAATTGCTAGAAAATTGTTTTGAGCCAGTTGGAAAAGGTGGGTGGCCACCGATACCCACCTGGATCACTGATCCCACCACATGGTTTCTTTTCCTTTTAGTTGATACATCAGAATTCTTCCTTCTGCATGAGAGGAATAATTCTGTTGTTGGAAATATTTCCTCATGCCAAGCATCCATGTCTCGGCATCTTCCTCCTTCTTATGTTCTCCATCAAATGTAGGAGGCTTAATCTTGTTCATTTCTCCCTTTAGTTCATCCACTCCATATCTCCTTTTCTTTCTGGTAGGAGATGGGCTTGAACTACTGTGTTCCCTCCTCTTCGAGCAATCATGGGAGTGAGGATGGTGTCTACCAACACTCCTTGATCTTCTTCCCTCAGAAGTCTAGTGACTCCCTGTTCTTCTCGAGTCTCTCTCCTTGTCCAACTTCTTTTCTATTCTCTCCAGTCTCTTTATCAACTTTAAGTTGAATTCTCCCTTTTGTTCCTTAGCTTTCATGAGATTTCTGCTATCTGCTCGGTGAGTTTGGGCATCTTTCTACAATCTTTCAATGATTTTCATCATATGCCCTTCCTTATCTATCTCTTCTCCATTTCCATTGGAGTTCGACCCTTCAACTCCCAAATGAACATCCATCCCTTTTATTTCATTCTCTGAACTAGAAGCAATATGTGCCTCTTCCATTTCTTTGGGCTCAGTGGCAACTTTAATCGATTCTGGCACTCGTTAAACTTCTGCAAACACAATGTGTAGACAACTGAAATTTGTCAGGTCATCATTCCTTAAAAAATCCATAGAATTCATAAAAAAATTTGATTCAATAAAACGTTTAGTTTTCATTCTCTGTGATTCTTGTTCAATCAAGAATCCTCGCATATTTCTTCTTTCGGAGCTCTGCTCTGCTAATGTTTCGGGCACTAGTCCCTTTCTCTCAGTTCCCAACCCACATGACCATGGGTCGTGACCAAGCGCTTACTCGAGCCTTGGGCCTTCAACTTCGAAAGATTTTCAAAGCACAAAACAATGATCTCTTGGAGTTCTGAGTTACCGAACTTGCAAAGTAGAGTGGATCAATAGTCCACGTCTACCCAACATCCAATGACTGACACACACTATGGAACTTCATGCGTCTGATTTCTGGGAGTTCGAGACTTCATAAGTTCAGAGCTTCGGGACTTTCGAAGTTCTCACACTTGCTTCCTTTCTATCATTCAAATTCTGAAATTTTGAACCCTGGGTCCAAATGGTACAGATGTCACCAACTCGGGTGGTGGAACGTGGCATGTCTAGGAAGGTCCATGACACCTTTTGCGACGTCATCCATCCCCACCATGCCTACTCTCTCTTCATAACTTCAAACTTTGGAAGTTCTCCCCTCAACATATTTTAATTCTCCTGAAATCCGAAATCACGATCTGCTCCTTTCCTTGATCCATTAGTCAAGCTCTTTTACTACGATCTACAGTGTAGATCTCCTTTGGGATGTCAGTGCTTCGGTTTTCGGCCTTTCTCATACCTTTGCATCAAGATTTCTCCGATGTCGCAAAGTCTAAAGGGCTTCCCATGTTAACCCTTCTGCGCTTTCTCCAGATCTGACGGTCGTAAAGGTTTTTCCTTTCCTTCCGAACAAATCCTATGACTCCCACATACCAAGTGTTGAGATCTCTCTCTCCACAGTCAAATACCACGCCAACTGCAGTTTTATTCTACCGCTACTCCTCCTGATCTTCGTAACACATCCAAGTAACCCCTTGGCACTTAGAAACATTCTAAGGTTCGAAATTGGTTCCTCTTAACACAATTTGTACTTGAAACCTTGGGTCGGAACTTGAGTTTTGTCCATTTCGACAACAACTTCTTCCAAACTCTCGCTTCAACTTCCATTGACATGGCACATTCAGGCTCATCATTGAAACCTTTCCTCTGATACCATATTGTAACGTCCCCAACCATCAAATCCACTGTCGGGCAACGCTACTACACGAAACAATCACACACACACACACACACACACACACACATATATATATAACATGCATATTTAATGAAAATTAACCAAAAAATATAGAGTAATCATAGGATTACTGCTAACATACATAAATAATGAAATTAACAGTAATTCATAATTGCAACGGAATACATGATACATTTCAAAGACACAAACATGCATCACATATAAATTAAATACATAATTAATACTTATCCTTTAACTGGAATAACACCACCAATCGCATGCAGACCTTCCACGAACCTCCTAGCCTTAGACCCTGCTTCTCATCACTCTCAACAATAGCTCACCCCTGAGCTAGGACTAAGCTCCATCAGACAAGGTAATCCTAGGCTAGGAAAGGTCAACAGGAAGACATACAGTTTATGAGGATGGATTCTCTTCCAGGAGCCACTTATGACCACTAATCACAGACTCTCATCCCCCACATGCCTGTCCCACCCCAAGATTATACACCTTCACTGTCACACCAAAAATTCGTTTAGCTTCTAAACCTCCCTTGCCTTGGGCTTCAAAAACAGGTTGGATCAGAATTCTCCAAGCTCTATGGCAGCTAGAGGACCCCTTCCAGGAGTTCTCACTTCCTCCGCACACTCTCTGACCTGGAGAGAGTCGCTCACAGGCCTAAAAACCTACTTCTTCAACCACAACCACCTCTCTCACCTAGAGAGAGTGTTTCACACAGGCCTGACAACCTGATTCTTCAACTCCGTTCCAGCATAAGGAGGACAACAGTAAGGCTCAACAAGGAATATATGACTGCAACAGTTCACACTCAGCCAAGGGAATGTGTGGCCACAACAACCCACAGTTATAACACACACAGCATAGATAATTACGGTATGTTCAGGTTTCATAGAAGACAACAACCCAAATGGTTAAGCACGAACTTGCATTTGCAGTGTGGATAAATTGGGTTCACAGGACACAGAGGAGACACGTCTCAGTCCACGGGTTTGTCATTGGTTTTCAGGGTGTGTGACAAGGAATCAATGCAAAGATCGAACGCAGACACAAACGGTTCAGACAGAGGATACCTCGGCTTCTCAAGAAAACATCCCAGGCTGGCCTCATAGTTTCAGGTTTCAAAGTTGCATGAGGTATGCATAGATCATACGCATAGGCAAAATAGTTCAGACAGTGGATGCAAGAATGGAGAATGAACCCCCATCACGGATCAATTCTTGGGTTAAATTGCATGTGCTTGGGCTAGCATATGTCGCCGATGAAGCTGCATGCACTCCATCAAGTATGCATTCCCTTTTCTAGGAACTTAGGATAAAAATATATTTTTCACACCATTTTGGAATAATAATAAATTATTATTCAAGGACTTAAGCCCTCAACCTTATCCCCTCTTCCAACCTTTCATCCCCATCTCCCTTACCTAGCCTTGTGGAAGATTAGTCCCCCATCACTCTTTCTTCATGGTCGGTCACTACACAATGAAGTTTATATTTTATTAATGATCTACATAATTACATATACAAAAATCAAGCTCCTAGCCTTTAACACCTAGGCTCTCTGGCCTAAATAACACATAAGCCCACAACTTATATACACTTGGTTCACCGGCCTATAAACATTATTACAATACATAATATAATTGGGGAACGTCCTTGGGGTATTACAAAGTACCAGTCAAGGTCCTCAAAGATGGAGCACAGTGTGTGGAGAGCACTGTACTTAGCTGGGCCCCGTACTTGTTGAATATGTTCCTTGAAGACTGTAAGGATGCACAGGACTTGAGGATATAATTTCACTACTCTTGGCTACTCATCATGATCGCCTTGGTCAGATGGAGGGAGCCTAAGTATTCATACTTTTGCAAGTGATCCATTCAGTGTCGTGCAATGCGATACCTATCATTGGGGAGCACTTCAAACCCCAAAACGAAAAGTGCAAATGCAAGCATGTTCGCAGGGTATTACAATGACCTGCAGGAAATCATTTCCAACACTTTGTGGGTTACGTCAAAAGTGGTCACGCAATATCAGGACATAGCCAAATTTAAAGGGACCAGGAATGCATTATGGATCCAAGCACGAAAGGATCCCGAGAAGGAATGACTACAACTGAGGTACTGCGTTAAGGAAGAGGATGTAGAAATGGTCATCAAGGATTGGCAAGATGACTGGAGAGTTCCAGTCCTAAATCAAGATATGTCCATAGATAAGGAAGCTAATGCATGGAAAGAACAAACACCTGTAGGAGACAAAAAAACACCTAAGAAGCCAAATCTAGGGCTGAAGTCGGCGCAACAAAATTAAGGGGGTGTGACAAAGAAAGGTACCCAGGCGGGGAAGAAGAACAACACCCAAGCACCACAGGAACAGGAAAAAGAGACCAATACAACATATGGAACCACATCAAGTGCTACTCAACAAGAACAAGGCCAGAACAAGAGGTCGAACATACACACTAGGGGTGCACGCAAGAAAGCTAAGGCACACAAACCACCACTAGAATATACAATCACTAAGGACGATGCAGACTTCATGGCCCAAATGGTCTAGGACCGAACAACAATGGATTTTGACGAAGCCAAGTTCCAAAGGGACAGGATTCAGGACGATCTGGTCGACATGAGGCAACTCCTAGAGAAGATCAGAGAAATGCAGAGGGCAGGCAGAGGAATAGATTCAGTCCTCGTAGAATCATAGATAGGAACCGACATTGGGTCAAGCGAGTAGGATATGATCCAGATGATAACACAGGAAATCTCGACTTTTCACGTTACACTCATCATGTTGCGCATGGATGAAATTGTAGGCTAGACACCATTGAAATATCTAGCACAAATACAATTGGTAATGGGATAGATACCAACCAAGGCACTATGTAAACTACAAGTCAATGTCGTGCAGGAGGTAGAGTCACGTGCATGCACAGACGCAATAGAACTACAATAGACAAAGGAAAACATAGAAGATTTGGATTTGGTGCTTGAGAAGGTCAAGCTCGAGACCAAGGACAAGAAATATCCCATGGATAGGCTCAAGCAGGGGTTGGTTGTAGCCTATGAAAAAATCCCAAAGAGCGCACAGACAATAGAGCCCACGACGATGCAAAAAATTGATCATATTGTGCAAACAATTGATCAATACAGGCAAGAGATCAAAAACCTCTAGGAACAACTCATCCCTACCACTCCTTCGAAGGTGAAGGAGCAAAGGAAGCAGGAAGAAGCAAGGCAGATGGAGGAAATAGAATGACAAGTCAACGCAGCTGTTGAATTGTTTGATAAAGCAACACAACTATGGACAAAGATGGAGGAGGATCAATAGGTCCAACAATGGGACCAGGAAGAGGATAAGATAAGCGCAACTATCCAGGACCTCAAGCAGAGGTAGAATATGATGTAGATTAATGAGCACCTCAAAGGATTACAAGATATGAAGAAGCTACAATCATAACTCATAGCCACATAGACACAGAAGAAGGATCGACAAGCTCAAATGGAACCGCTCCAAGAGCTGGAAGTGGAGGTCATTGTGCATGCAGAAGAGGCAAAGAATAACATGGCACAAAGTCAGGTGGAGTGCACAGAGATGATCAACGAGGAGATTATAGCGCAAGTATTCGGCGCAGTCAGATAAAAGACTGTGCAGGCTCAAACACAAGCAAGGGAACAAACAGTTAAGTTCCATACTCTCGCAAGAGTTTCTAAATAAGCACACAAAGTTTAGGTGGCTTAGGACGAGCTACATGTCAGTGTTGGGGGAGTTTTGGATGCATACCTAGTCAGGAGAAAAGGATATTTTTGGGAAGATAAGCATAAAGGGAGGAAAGGAAAGCTGGAAGGAAAAACATCACATGTAAGGGAAGAAGGAGAGGCATGCATGCAAGGAAGACCTAACGACGCTAGGGTTAGGTTTTTTGTAATGTATTGTAATGGATGATGAGCCAAGAATATAAATAGGTAGTACTTAGATGGAGGACAAGTGGACCAAGGAAGAACAAAGAACAAGAAAGAGACAACGGATGGTAGAGAGTTGTAAGAACTATACTAATCAGTAAGTTGGTGAGCTAGGGGGGCAGTGAGTGATTTGATCCTAAGGGTTAGATCACAGGTTGAGGTGCCTGGTGCGATCTAGTCAGTCTCACAAGAATCGAGGAGCCTGTTGAAAAGAGGAATACCTAAGATTGTAAACACGCACGACGTGACATATTACTGAACCATAATAAAGAGCTTGAGAGCCAGATATTTGTGGACATATCCCAAGAGGGGGTGAACCACAGTAACACCTAGGTTATGTGAATGACTGTGTGTGTTTTTATTGTTGTTAAGTTGTGAATGTCAGATAAATGAAGTAACTATTTGATCTGGTATTTCGCATGCATGAATCGAATGTCTGCTATAATTTGATGTTAGACTGAATAAATAAAGGTTACAAGACACAACCGCATATCTTCACTCATTCCCAGGTTGAAAACACTTGAGTATTGCAACCACCCATAGAGCTATCTCAGGTTAGATTGCGCAATACACTCTGTGTGTTGCATTGCCTTCTAGTCTACTAGAGGGGCTGATATTTTTAGAGGGATTTTGTTGGGAGCTTATCAAATATGAACTAGGGTCAATCTATGTTATTAAGGTAGGATCAAAATAACCAATAAAGAATCCTAACTAGAAGAGTAGAGACATAAAATACAACACATATCCTCCTTTCTGATCAAGTGAGCTTACAACATTTGCATAGCGAATATTCGCTTCGCAAGTGCTGTGTATGACTTTTTATTAGTTAAGACAACAAACCGTGCACAACAAATATTTCATGTCATCGCCTTGATGAAATGACCCTTCATCAACATCAAAATGTATGTTTTCCACATCTCTAATGATGCCAATAAAACTTTGACATGGTTCCATACCCCAAAAAGACAAAAATAAGGATTCCTCACTCATATTTTTGCAACTTCAACAAGGATATTTATCCCGCCCTTGGATTATTCATCCAACTTCACTTGTAATCTTAAATCCCTATTTGATTTTATTAATGACAGGTTCTATCTCTTTAAATTTCCCATCTTCCTGAACAAAGTTGCATTCCTCTTCAACTTTGACTGAGCATTAGAAATGACTGCACATGCATTGTCTATGGGTGGTCTGCATTCCTTGTAATGATTCATGATTCCTTCCTATGATATTATATTTTCTTCCCTGAGCTTTATGATCTAGTATTGAGCTTCTCTTAAATGCTTATTCATCCATTTTATGTTCTTTTCTCCTTCTGTGGGTGAAGTAGGAGATTTTTGAATTGTTGTTTGTTTTCCCTATATGTCTAGACTACTCTTCCTAGCTTAGGACCTTGTCAGAGATGATGTGGGTTTGGCTGCAACTGTAGTCTCAGTACCTTTCCTGATCTTCCTTCCCTTTGAAATTTCTTTCATAGGACTTTCTTTTCTCTATGGTGTTTGTGCTTCAAGAGTCTTCTCTGTTAGTTTCCTTTTCAATTTCATGTTCTCCTGATATAATTGGGCTATAACATGTTGAGCTTTCTTGAGTTGTTGTTGCATCTCTTTGACATCTAAATATTTCTCCCTTGGTTTCACTTGCTCCTCATCAATATCCTGGGCTGTAAATTCAACAAACTCTATCTGAACTGTGGGTATGGGAAACCTCCTAGCAGATGACCTCGTGAGTGGCTTACTAGGAGCCTGTGTCTCCTTGGGTTCATCAATGAACTGTAGTTTTCTTCTTTTCTTCAAGACTGGCTGACTGGGTAATGGATTCTCAATCTCTTTTCCTTTTCCCTTTTCAGCAGCACCTCCTCCTTTCACCCTTGAACTAGTAGATGTTGATTTCTCAATAGACAAGGGGGTGTGTCCTTAAGGATCCAGGGAAAATTTTTTTGAGGTCAAGAAGGAATCCCAATCCTTGTTTATATTTCTAAGCTCTTCAACCACCAACAGATTCACCAAGGAAAACTGGAACATGCTAATTTTTAGCTGGTCAGCCCTGGCTTGGACTCTGTCTACCATTTTCCCCGGGATTCTATATAGGTAGAAGGGTAATTTTAGGGATCTTTTCCTTGTAATGCATAAGCAGCCTTATGTGGTATTGATATACCCTGTCAAACCTACCCTCACAAGTAAAGTATTTCTGAATTACCCTCAAAATCTTCTCATAAGGTTCCAAAACTTATTCCCTGGAGATGGTGGCACCAATCTTATGATTTTTGTATTTAGGTTTGAGAAAATCAATATAAAATGAAGGATCTAAGGGAACACCTTTAAACCACTTCTCTCCTTGTGTAGGTATTTCTATAGAAGCTGATATGGTTTCTTATGTTACTGGAAAAGTGACCCCTACAATGGTTGTGCTGACACCATTAAAGTTCAGAGAAAGTTGCTTGGTCAGATGCACACTATACCCCTTAAATTTTTCATAGAATCTCATACGTCCAGCTTGTCAAAGGAAACCCTGTATGTAGGGTCTAATTTCACCAAAGTCATCCCTTGGGGTTCATATCTAAAAACTTTTCTTCCCTTGTATTTCTTATTTCCTTGTGAAGTCATGGTTCTGTGATGTCTTCCTTGCAAAAGTAACTGCTCAAAGCAGAAAAACCTTCACACTCAGCATGCAATCTTGCGTAACAAACTAGGATGGCTAGGTCTTGGCTCGAATGAATAAAACTTGGTTGAAAAGAGAATTTCTTCA
>JASDQU010109195.1:80871-110812 GCA_032191745.1 Picea mariana
ATCAAGTGATTGAAGATATGTTAAGGATGTATGTGATGGATAAACCATCAAAATGGGAATACTACCTAAACTTGGTAGAGTTTGCTTATAACAATGGGTACCAAGAATCTCTAAAGATGAGCCCATTTGAGGCACTTTATGGAAGAAAGTGCAACACACCAGTAAGCTGGGATAACCCAACAGATAGAGCAGTGATTGGGCTAGATTTTCTCAAGGAAATGGAGGAGCAAATGATTAAAATAAAACAAAATTTAAGGGTTGCCCAAGACAGGAAAAAAAACTATGTTGATAAGGGTAGAACTCACAGGGAATTTAAAGTGGGTGAACATGTATTTTTGAAAGTGAAAGCCAACAGAAGTTCCCTGAAGTTGGGAAATTGTTCAAAGTTGGCAGCTCGCTATTGTGGGCCATTTGAAATCCTAGATAGGATTGGTCCAGTAGCTTATATGATTGCATTTCCCGCATCTATGTCTATTCATAATGTATTCCATGTATCATTTCTCAATAAATATATACCTAATGCTAATCATGTTATTGATTGGAATGTGATTCAGGTGGAGCAAGAAGGTGCTTTCCAAATGCATCTGATACACATTCTAGAATGACAAATCAAACAGCTCTAGAACTGATCCATAGGGCTTGTAAAGGTCCAATGGACCTGGTACAGTCCTGAGGATGCTACTTGGGAGAATGAGGATGAAATGCGGGCAGAATACCCGCATCTTTTTTAGGATTTTTGAAATTTTGTTGTACATGGGTACATGATTCACTAAGGATAGTGCATAAATAAGAGGAGGGGATTGTAATATCCCTAAGGTCGAACCCAATTGTAAATGTAAATGCAAATGTAGTTAAGATGGTGAGCTATCTGAAATCATTTTGTATGCACCTTTCATGGCATAGTGCGTGCATGTATTGTGCAGTGCAATGATGAAGTGTGCACATTCCAGGATACCGCGCGCAACATATTAAGTGTGCGTGATTGTGAGGCCAAAGAGCCTTTGTTTATATGATATGTTTTATAGGCTGGTGAGCCAGTTATTATAAGCTAGGATTCTTATGTTTTGATTAGGCCGGAGAGCCTAGATGTTAAAGGCCAGTGCGTATGTTTTTTCACATGTCTCATAATTAATATAAAATGCATCTCTGCGTGTAGACCGACCACGATAAAAGAGTATGGGGGACTAAACTCCACTAGTCAGGGAAAGGGAAGGGATAAAAGTTAAGGAAAAGGGGCTAAGCTAGGGATCTTAAGCCAAAAAGGAATATTATGTTAATATTTCTTAAAATATAAAGTATGGATAATTATTTCATCCTAAGTTCCAAATTTGGGGACAAGTGGGCCAAAGTAACTCCCAACATGACAAGTGTCAAGTTGGGGACATGCATACATAATGTTGGGAATTAGTTCATTTTCCATCATCCATCCATCATTTTGACCATCATTCCTGCTATCTAGTCAATCATCCATGAGTATTCACACACCCATTGAGCTATCTTTTGTATCTTCATGATTGTACCTAAACTTGTGTCCATAGCCATTTTCTGTTCGTGTAGCTGGTTATCTTGGGAGTTGGATTGAAGAAGTGGGTTTTCAGGCCCATGGGATATTGAAGAGGTAGGTTGTCAATACCGTGAGAAATTTCTCTCTGGGTGAGAGAATTGCTGGGAATTGATTCTGGAAGGTGCTAAACTGCAGCTACAGGGCTCTAAGACTTCCTGTCTGGCCTGTTGTTGAAGCTCAGAAGGGAAGTGGAGAAGTCGAAGGACTATTGATTCGAGAAGGGGCACACTTCCTGAGGTGGGACATGCATGTGGGGAATGAGGGAATGTAGGTTTTTAGTTTGAGTTGGCACCCATGATGAAGTCTTTCCTATTGTCTACGAGCCATTAGCCTAGCTAGGAATCCCTTTACCCGGGTGGAGTTTAGTCCCATCTCGGGGGTGGCTCATTGTTGAGAGTGATGAACAATGTGGTCTAAGGTTGGGAGGTTCATGGAAGGTCTGCATGGAGTTGGTGACATTCTTACCAAGATAAGTGCCAATTGTGTGATAAATGTACATGCTGCATTGTTATTTACGTGCTTATTTTATGGGTTATCATATGTGTGGTTATAACTGTGTTTATTTTTATGGGTATTTCATGTATATGTTTACTTTTATTTTAGTGTGAATCCGTTCATTTACAGATGTATTTGTATGTTTACTTTTTATATATAATGCTTCCGCAAGAGTTCTATGTGTATATATTTTAATTGCATCTTGTTTGAAAAATTTATGTGGAATAGCTCAGTTGGATATTGGGTATGTTACATAATGTTTCGTAGAGAGAACGTAAGAGCTCTCTGGCATAATGTGGCCTGACATGAATGGTTGGGGACGTTACACCCAACCAAGATTCAATCCATTCTCAATTGACTAGCCCCAACGAATATAACAGAGGTCTACGACTTATTTTTCCTCGCCAACTTCTACCATAGGTTTATGTTGGGGTTCTCTCATATCACTTGGCCCTTAATTCAAGTGACCAAAGGTGGAGTGAAGTCTAATTTTTCCTAGTTTAATTCAAAAAAAAAAAAAACGAGATCTAAAACACCACCTCTTCTTGCACCAGTCCTGACACTACCAGACCTGTAAAAACCATTTGAGATTCAGACATATGCCTTTGACTATGATATTGGTGTAGTTCTCAGTCATCAGGGACATCCAATGGAATATCATAATGAAACATTCTCTAATGTTCTCCACATATATCTCACCTATGACAAGGAGATGTACTCCATTTTGCAAGCATGCTGAAAGTGGAATAATTATATTCTTCGAAAGGAAATGACCATCTACAGTGATCACAAGCCTCTACAATTCATGCAAACACATGGCCATTTTTTCACCATGTAAAAAGAGTATCATAACTGAGGTTATTGSTAGCCTYTTATTTGCACATGMTTGGGTTAATTTCGAGCTACCACATACCATTATTTCAGATAGAGACAACATGTTCCTCAATACATTCTGGTCCATCCTATGGTCTCTTATGGATACCATGTTGACCAAATCAACTACCTTTCATCCCCAAACAAATGGAAAAATGGAAGTGTTCAAYGGTTTGATTATGCATATCCTACACATGTACAACTCCAAGAATGTACATAAATGGGATGAGAGCCTTCAATATGTTAAACATAGYTGTAACAAAKCCCTCCACAACTMTGTTGGCCACATCACTTTTKAAGTGTGATTGGGGYTCTAACCATTGACCCCCTCCCATTTYATCTTCACCAATAGATTCCTCCCACACTCAGACCGAGGTAGATAGAGAAACCAAGTTTGTTGAATGAATCCAACACCTCCAACAATAGGTTTGTGATATATYRCAGAAGGAAAATTCCAAATATAAGCAACRACATGACCAACATCAGGTTCCACACATTGAGTTTCAGTTCAGTGATAATGTGTGGTTTCATTTGCAGAAAGAGTGCCTCACAATCCCCCATGAGAAGCTCAAACCACTCTGATATGGGTCTTACACTATCACAAAGGCTATGGGTGAAAATTATTTTGAATTGAGTAAGTATTCCTCCTTTCCTTGGCTTGCACCCAGTATTTAATGTGGAGCTTATTTGACCATATTTCCCACTTATGTTGGACACCTTAAAAGTGGATGATCAATTTTCCTATGCATAACTCAATACTGCCTACATTGAGCAAGCTACAATGTATTGAATCATGGACATCAAGCTGAAGGGAACCCTCCAATAGAACACAAAAATCTATTGGGTTGTCAAAGCAATATAGCTTCAACAAGGAAAGTGGCTCACTAAGGTTCACATTCTGGAAGCATTTCCCCTAAGGGGGATTACTAATCTAGGTGGATATCAGTGGTCACCCACCTCTTCAACTAACTCAACACATTTATCCATCTTGGTATTTCTTTTATGATTTTTTGGGTCCTAAACTTCCGTGGTTTTTTTGAGGCCCTAAATGATGCTTTTTGGGAAATTTAGGGGGTTGGGTTTCTCTTTGACACACTCAGGACATGCCACAAATTGTAGTTCTTAGTTAGATATTTCCAGCAAGTTTCTATGCACACCAAATGAAGATGGCATGAAATTTTTTCACTAATGGGAAGTTGATGTATCAACTAACTACCTCAAGGCCCACAAACCTTTTAGTGCTTCACCTCCCAGGGTTAGAGATTTGAACCTTTAGGGTTGATTTATTTTAAAATATCATTATTTCATCCTCTTGTAATATATTTTTACGAAAGCGCATATCTGACATCTCTCTCTCTCTCTCTCTCTGTCTCTCTCTCTCTCTCTCTCTCTCTCTCTCTCTCTCTCTATTCATAGATAAGCTACCGCCAATCTAGCCATTTTGTATTATACAATATTATCATATTTTATTCATTAATAGAAGTTGGGTTTTCATTGTATTATTATTCTCTCTGCTATATTTTTTTTCTGTGTGTTTGTATGCTCCATTTATTTTCCTGTTGAATTTTCCGATTCTCATATTTTGACAGTTATTGTTCTATAATTTCAATTAAAAATCTCCTTTCATGCCACATTTATCATAGTATAACTATAAACTAAAAATATCAACTACTACAATGCAATTGAAATAACAAGATCTAGAAATATTAACCATGCACAGTAGACACAAGAACACAAAAATTTATCCCGGGAAACCCAACCTTGGGAGAAAACCCAACAACCTTTATTATAGAAGAATCAATTAAATATTTTACAAGTTTATCACCATAAAAATAGACCAAGAGATATCAAACAATCACCTCCCAATATTAGCACAACTCCCAAGAGGTAGTGCACAAGATAGAATACCAAGTAATTCAAGTTGAAGTGAATTTTACCCCAAATAAGACCACCTTGGAACTTGCACCTTCTTTCTTGAGTAAGAGATGAGTGAGTGAGTGAGTGTGTCAAATGAAATGAACCTTTATTTATATTTTTCAAGTTACCTGTCTTTTTCATGTGTGACCAACTTCTCTTCCYAGGTCTTCAATTYAACTTTATTGTTTTATTTATTTTACTTGTGGAGGTTGACTTCTCTTCTTGGTTCTTCAATTTCTTCCTGGGGATTATTTAATGGTCATATGGGAATTATMTTGTCTTMTTGACACTTCTTCTTTTCTAKAAAGGTTTTCCTTGATCATGGTTGATGTAATATTCTCTGGCATGCACCTAGTTGATGTGTTCATTTCCCACATAGCACCTAGAGTCTTTGTCATTCCTTGTCAAGTCACATGATCAAGGATAGAGACTACACATGGGACATTCTCTTTAGYCAATTCATATGGCCATCTGAGTATAATTTCTTCCCRATGCTAATACATGGAGAACATCAACGCCCTAGGCCATTCTCCTTAGCCAAGTCACATGGCCATCTAAGGACAATGTCTACTCGATGCATATGTGCCTCGATTCTTTGTCATTCCTTGTCAAGTCACATGGTCAAGGATAAATAMTATGCATGGTCCATTCTCCTTAGTCAAGTCACATGACCAATCTAAGGATATTTTCTACCTAATACTACCMAAAACTTCAACATTCCCTCTCAGCAAGGGAGACATTTTGCATCACGCCAAGATTCTCCCTAAAGTATTTGAACTTCGCCTTCGATATAGGTTTGGTGAGAATTTATACAATAAGCTCATCTGGTATGTACTAGAGCTTCACTACTCCCTTCTATACCATGTCTTGGATGAAGTGGTATTTGATCTCAATATGCTTCGACCTGTCATGAAATATTATATTTTCTGAAATATTGACACAACTTTGGTTATCACAATGTATCAAAGTTGTCTCTAGTTGTTGATCAAATAGTCCTGCAAGTAGTTTTCAAATACATACTTCTTCACGAATTGTGACAATGAATGTGATGATCTAGGTGGATATTGGTGGCCACCCACCTATTCCAAATTCCAGCTGGCTCATCTTGACAGTTCTTAGTTTAGCACACTCCTCTGTAATGGGGACATTTATTTGTAAGTGTGGGTTCTGCACTTCTGGGGTTGTCCTGAAACCYTACATAGCATCTAGGTGGATATTGGTGGTCATCCACCTATTCCAACTGGATTATTTTGGAATGTTTCATGTCAATACATAGTTTTGTACTTCCAGGGCCGTTTTGGAGCCATAAGCAATGTTTTATTGGCTTCCCACAATCAAATTGTAGATTCAATCAAATTTTGACGACATAATGCATAGTTATCTAAAATAACTTTCCAAAGGGCTATCACATGCCTAAAACAAAGATTGTATGCAAACGTTACGACCACGGGAAGTTGATGTACTAACTTACCCCAATAGGGCCCACATGATTTTTGGTGCTTCATCTCCTAGGGTTAGGTTTTTGGATGTCTAGGGTTTTGGCATTCATATTTATCCTAAAAATGCCTTCATAGCCTCATTGTACTCATATTCTTGTGAATGAGTGTAGCCATCACATCTCTTCTCAGAGATAAAGATTCCACCATTCTAGTGAGTCTTGCACTCTGTATTTTTATAGTCTCTATACATTTCTTTCATTAATAGAAATCATGTATTGTTGTATTTCTATGTTTCTAGACATTTTTATGTGTGTTTCATTGTAATATATCTACTTTCATTTTGTTCTAAAATTAATTTGGATCAGTGGTATCAGAGCAGGTTGCTCCTGATCGTTTTTCATTGCATGTCCCTGATGAGGTCCGAATATAGAAAGTTGGGTCCGGAGCTTGTATCTCTTGAGGAAAATTTCTCTTGCATTCCCAAGAAACCCTCTATGGCGATAGGAAAAAAAATGACAGAGCAAAAGATTCTATTAAGATGTTGCTTGATCAAGCTCTTGCACGACAGAGGGACGAAATGATGGATAATTTTTCCCACATCCTTCAATGCTTGCCAATAGCAAAAGACACATCTTCATCAAGCGACCAATTTTTAGGAACCTCTCCCTTAAAGGTACACGTTAATTTTTATATTCTCATATTTGAAGGTCAGATAGATGTGGATTCCTTAGAAAAATGGTTAAATCTGCTAGAAAGTTATTTCTCTGTTCACAATTTTTTCGACAAGGAAAATATCACCTTTTCACTCCTCAAGGCTCTTACCCATGTCAAACATTGGTGGGAAATGTTGGCACAGGGGAAGACCTAGGGTTCAACGCTTCAACAACGCACCAACAAAACCCTAACTATCGACCCTTTCAGCAACACCTGCGAAGCAGATGAAGTCTCACCCAAGGTAGAGGTAGGGGGGGTTGCAGGACTCAAGTGTCTACACCCTAGTTGGGACATAGATCTGTGATCACAATGCTTTAACATAACACTTAGTAGTTAACATTCATTAGTCTTTAACCCTTATTCACATCACAGGTAAAACCTTAGTTACAGAAAAATGAAGTATTCGACATGATCTAGTGCATCCAAGCACTTAGCATATAGAAATGGATCAGATCCAACATTCATTCATATCACTAAGAATTAAAAATTCATCCAGAATAAGAACTAAGGAAATAAATAAAAAACCATATGAGCAACATAGCACAAAGCACCATAACACATGATATACGTGGTTCACCCACAGCATGGGGTTACATCCACCAACTCTTTGTCTTATTTATTATCTTCTTTCAATCTTCTTACATGCACAAAGCCACAAAACCCACTCCTCATAGGATAGGATATCTACGTGCACCTCGCCAGATCCCCCTTGCCTGAGTTTTGCACAAAACAGAGCCTTCTTATAATCACTTGCACTTAGCTCTGCAAGTTCTCAACACACAGTATGCACAATGCATTTACAACTATTTGAACTTATCTCACTAGATTACAACTGATTTATCACCCACTACTTACATCACCAAGCTACTTATTTATACTTTACAAAAGGGGCCTAACCTTGGGTAAGACCCATGGGCTGAAATACCATACCCGTTATATAAGCCCTAAACCCAAAAAGACCACAAAAGGGGGCGAGATCCCATGATCTCCTCTTTGCCTGGCACTTCGTCTTCGACCAACCTATCGAAGTCCCAAAAATGGTCAAACATGACCAAGGTTCTCCAAAACTTGGTCGAGGGCCAACAGGCCCCCAACACTCACCTATGAATCATCTCGAGTCACTCTAATCTAAGAAACTCTGCTTCAAAGGCCTCAAGCTTGGCTTGAGCTTCTTTGACCTGCTGCTTCGCGAGAGCCTCCTTCTTGGTTAACTCTTGAATTAATTTCTCAGTCACCGGTCCTCCAATCATCATTCCACCGTGGTGACTACTTGTTCTAGTTGTGCACCTTGTCCCTCAATCTCCTCAAAAAGTGTGCAGGCTTCATCCTACATTGGCTGTAGCCTCTGGGTCACTTCCATGAATTTACTCTGGATGGCATGGACCTGTTGCTAAATGGTGCACTGTTCCTGGGACCTTTTCATCCTCTCGACTGCTAACAACGGCTTCAACTGTGATTTTACTGTCACTGCTTGTTTCTTTGCCTCCTGGAGCTGTGACTCCAATGTCTTTAGTTCTGGGTCGTCTACGAGGCACTCATAGGTTTACGCACTTCGAATGATTAATTTCTTGTATTATAAGGCCAATGCCTTGATTATTTTGACTACGCTCTGAGCTTTTTATTCCCTCTGATCTCGCACTTCCCGTGGAGTGATTAGCATGGCTTGTAGTTCCAGTTCGACCACTCTTGCTTGAAGCTGTTGAATAGCTTCAACGAGCTTCTCCACTTGACTCTCCATTGTGTCTTCTTCTATCTGTGTGAGGCCTGGCACAGAGCAAAGTGCTCTGGTGACTGCCTCCTTGAATCCTATATGCTTTGTGAGAAGCTATTCTTTTTCCTTCTGGATCTATGCTTTATCCTTTGCAAACTTCACCTGGAGGTCATATTTTTCTTACTACGCAACCTGACGTTGCTCTAGGGATTCTTATTTTTCTTGTTTTAGTGCCTCTGTGGATTGTTCCTTTTCCTCCTGGACCCAATGAAGGTGAGCCTCTATCGAATCTGATAATCTATGTAGCTGGGCAGGCTCATCTCCTACTTCTATGTGCCCTACTAACAACAACACAGTAGAAACTACGCAGCTCGATTAAAGAGCCTGTTGTACCTCTTTGAGCTCTGCCTCGATCCTGTCAAACATTGTCTCCTGTTTTGATTCGCTTCACTGCAAAATTTCCTCTAAGGTATCTGATACAATGATGATGATGAGGTCAATATCATCTACCGTGAGCAAAGTCTAAAATGGAGGTTTATTGGATTTTGACTTCTTTCACGATGAAGGTTTTTGTGGGGAACCCTTTATTTTATTAGATGTCTCATCCTTTGTGATGGTATCCTTAGGGGGTGTCACTTCACCATGTTCATGTTTTTTTTCTTCCCCTTCATCATCTTCTTTGTCTACTTCTTCACCTCCTCCTCCTTCAGGTGAATCTGGTGTAGTTTCCTTTGATGCGCTGCTTAATTCTTGTACCTCTTCCTTATTTTTCTTCCTGTTGTTGTTGGGTCCATCAAATTCTTCTTGAGTGACTACAAGACTTTTGATGAGGTTGGGGTCAAAGAGTTCTGTCTTTTCGACCGATACAAGGAACTATGCAGGCCATTCCTTGGTTATTTCTTCCATGTCCTCCTCCGTGAGTTTGTAATAGGATTGGAGCTCTTCCTTGTGTTTGTCCCCATGCACAGTGATGTAAATTAAATGCCTATTTGCGTGGAAATTCGCAAGTGGCCTGAACCTATGTAGGGTATTCATCGTCATGCGAGGGAAAGATTCAATGGAACTCTTCAGCTATAAATAATATGTGTGGAACACTGCATTGGATTTCCATTATTTTTCCATGTCGCTCGAATACCAGAGCATAGTGAACTTCGCAGCCAGTGGTTCAGATGACTCAATTTCAGGGAAGGTCACTCCTTATAGAATCTCCCAATAAATGAAGGAAATGAGAATCAACAACCAGCTAAAATGCAACCCGTAGCCCTAGTCCTGTGCTTCGTAGAAATATTTCTCCAATTGGTTGACGAGGTAGCCTGCCCAGTTCATTTGCATCCCTTCAATGCATTTTCCTGTGAGGTTGACGATGAACCCAGTGACCTACGTTGGTATTTTCTTCCTGATGATATTACCAATGATCAACTGACAGGCTAGGCACACTGCACCATTCTAGATGGAGGCTACCTTGTAGCCCCACTTCCCTTTCTCCACATCACCGTAAGTTTCTTTTATGCATTGTTCTAGGGTGCGATCTACATCCTTCTTTGGGTGAAAATCCTGAGGGTTTGGTCCTTGTATGTTTAATCTAGTGATCTGATGGATCAGTGCCGGATCTACTGTGATGCACCGATCCAACCACAGGTAACCACCATGGTAGCATGAAAGTAGGATTTTAACACACACGTTAACATCCTAATGTCTGTCGAAGTGTGGTATCTTTATAACATTGAGGATGGTTGATCTTGCGATGTCCATAGTCCATGGCTGGGGGATTATCTTCAAATTATTCCCCAATGTCTTGGTCAAGTACTTGTTTGGTGTGAGCATGCCATGGTTCTTGTGGTCTCTTAAGTTGAATTCACCGATGTTTAGTGCCATAATATGTCCTAACTGTAGTCCAACTACGTGTATCCCCTTCAGGAGGTACACAGTAATCAGTGTATAGTCGAAGTCTCTCGGGATGTTATCATGACTAACCATGCCAGCCAGAGGTGGGATATAGTTGGGCAAGATTGATGGGATGAGCATTGTGTTTTCCAAGTAGTCACAATGCTTGCTTCTCTTCTCTATTGCAGTACGGGACGGCCCAGATCAACATGCAGTCGATAGGGATGCTTGCACTCCTCTCGTCGACGAGACTTGTACTCCTACAGATAGGACCTTCTCAACCATGAGGTCTATGAGGATTTATTAGATGGATTTATCTACTGTGCTAAGGTCGCCTGATATACACGCTCAAGTTAAGATATCTCGGGTCGGTGAACAAACAATCAAGGTAGCAGAATGGATGGCGAGGCTAAAATAAGAATTGCACGAAAGTGATTAGTTCTTTGTGGGCTAAGATAATCACAATTGGAAAAAGTGTCCATGGTAAGGCAATCGATGGGTTAAATAAATAACATCATAACAGATTCCTCCCATGGGTAGGAATGCCTCAATCAATACAATTCCATCCATTATGGTGCGATCCCAACGGTCCAATGGTGAATGTTTCAGTAATAACTGTGTTTCAACCTGTTATGGAGCATCGTTCTAATGGTCGGGAAGACTCTAATGGTCATATTTCTTCTCCGTGGTGAAGTGTCAGTTGGTGTTGTTTTTCTATTCTGACGAGGTTCAATTTCTGCAAGTCTTCCTTCTGCGAAGTCCTCTCTGGAACCTTCTACAATTTTTCTATCTTTTCTTTCTTCTTACTGATCTTTCTAGCTTTCTTTCTTGTGATCTGCATCTCTGGATTCCTCTTTCCATTATTGTTCTTATCTTTTCTTATCATAGTAACTTTGCACTTTTGAGGACCTTTCACAAGGTTCGAGGATAATACTTCTTCTCTTACTGTTTCTAGAGTAGGTCCTCTACTCTCCCGCATGGATAGGTTCTTTAATCCTTCTTGTGTTCTTTCAACTTTGACAGCTAAGTCTTTGGCCCTCAGTTGCTTTGACTTGTCCTCTTGTTCTTCTATTAAGCATGCTATTCTCTTAGCCATCAAATCCCTTAATTCTTGTTTTTTTTGTTCTATGGTTTCCTCTTCTTCTCTCCTTTGGATCTGATCTCTCTCGATCCAATTCTTTCCTAACAAAAGTGAAAATTTAGTGTTGTTCTTAGAAAACTTAATGACCTTGAATTCTTATTCTGTCGATGTTCCATGAGAAACCATAGGTAGATGGGAAAGTCTTCCACATAGGGTTATTATCTTTCCTTTAAACAATCCTATTCCTCCCAATGAAGGAATCATAGCAGGCTTTCCTAAGATTTCCCAAGTAATTTTTGTCATAATGTTCACCCGTGTTTCTACATCTAATACACAGTCTATGTTGAAGTCTCCTATTCTTGTTTCTATGCACTCTTTCTCTTTTAAAATCTCTGATAAATTGATGTCTCTGTGATCATTCCATGTTTCTTTCATCTGCAATAATATAGCTTCTGATTCTTTCCAGTTCTTTAACATATTCTTAGTCTCTGGAACTTCCTCATGGTTTTCTTGTCTTATGTTCATCTTCTCAACTTTAGCAATCATTCTAGGGAAATCCAAAACTTCATGTCCAGTATCTTTACAAAAAAGGAAAATAGGACTTCTACCAGGGAATTCCTTAGAAATATGTCCCGATCTTCTACAACTATAACAAAGAATCAATCCTCTCTTTCTTTTAAACGATCTCCAACCTTCCCTATACTGCGCACTGGGATCACAGTGATAGACCTGCAAAAAATCATTTCTAGGATCCTGCATCCACTTGTTAGTCCAAAAATTCTTTCTATGCATAGGCATAACATATCTTTCACTATTTTTTTCAGATCTATTCATATCATATCTTCTTTCTTCTAGTTGTGCTCTAGTTTTTAGACTAGGAAAAATCTATCAAATATACCTAGATCCATTCTTTCGAAACAAAAATTTCCACTTATCTTACCTTTATCAGAGCACAAATCTTTAAGATCTTATCTCTTTTCTTCATATTGGACTTCTCATCTTAGCACAAAGCTTCACAAGTAAAGTAGAGTACTGCACACTACAACAATAGATCTATGCATAAAGATTTCTCTTTTCCTCAGTTCCCAGTAATCACAGTTTCAAGTCCCAGCAATAGAACCATTTGTTGGCACAAGGGCAGACCCAGGGTTTACTACTTAAACAATGCACCAACAAAACCCTAACTACCAACCCTTTCGGTAACACCTCTGAAGAATATGAAATCTCACTCGAGGTAGAGGCAGGGGGGGTTGCAGGACTCAAGTGTCTACAACCTAGCTGGGACACAGATATGTGATCACAATGCTTTAATAGAGCACTTATTAGTTAGAATTCATTAGTCTTTAACCCTTATTCACATCGCAGGTAAAACCTTAGTTACAGAGCAATGCAGTATTTGACAAGATCTAGCACATCCAAGCAATTAACATATAGAAATAGATCAGATCTAGCATTCATTCATATCACTAATCATTAAACATTCATCCAGAATATGCACTAAGAAAATAAATACACAACCACATGAACAACATAGAACAAAGCACCATAACACAGGATATATGTGGTTCACCCCCAGTGTGGGGTTACGTCCACCAACTCTTCGTCTTCTTTATTATCTTCTTTCAATCTTCTTACATGCATAGATCCACAAAAACCACTCCACATAGGATAGGATATCTGCGCACACCTCGCCATATCCTCCTTCCCCGAGTTTGGCACAACACAGAGCCTTCTTACAATTACTTGCACTTAGCTCTGCAAGTTCTCAACACACAGTATGCACAATGCATTTACAACTATTTTCACTTAGCTCACTAGCTTATAATTGATTTAGCACCCGCTACTTACATCGCCAAGATACTTATTTATACATTACAAAAGGGGCCTAACCATGGGTAAGACCCATGGGCCAACATTCCATACCCTTTACATAAGCCCTAAACCTAAAAAGCCCACAAAAGGGGCTGAGATCTCGTGATCTCTGCTTCGCCTGGCACTTCATCTTCGACCAGCCTGTCAAAGTCCCAAAAATGGTCAAACACGACCAAGGTTCTCCAAAACTTGGTCGAGGGCCAACATGAAACTTACTGGGAGAAACTTTCCACAGAGGAATATGGAATATATGGGGCTGAGACTAGTTGGTATTTTTTTGTGGATGCGATCAAGGAACATTACTACCCTATTGATAACTATGAAGACCAATACATGAGATGGACCACACTACAACAAGAGAAGAGCCAAATAGTGTTGGAGTTCAAAAATACTTTCCATAACTTTTGCACCAATATGGGTATCATAGATTCCAAGTGTAATATGTTTCTAAAATATCGTGGGGCTCTGCATAGGTATATCCAAGTTGAAATGGATTTCCTAAAAATCTCATCATTGGGAGCTACATATCGATATGTTGTAAAAATAGAGCAGAAATTTAGGCACCAAAACAAATGGGAGTTCGGGTCTACAAATTTGCAACAACCAAAGAATGGTAAAGACGTCCCTAACCAACATCCTCCCGACAACTAGTCCAAGAAATAGGAAAATAAGGGTAAAGGAAAGATGAAGAATGACACTGGGAAGTGGCGTGACTTCCAAAAAATCCCCTAACACAACACCAATGAATGTCACTTGATACAGTCATTGGTGGTTGAGGTCAAAGTCAAGGAGATAAACCCTGATTCATAATCTGATCCAGAAAATATTGAAAATAGATAGATCATTGACGCAGACCCCATTGCTATTGTTGCAACTACAACAATTCAACCAAAAGAACCAGTAGATCCTGAAGAGGGGGAGCACCTCTTTCATTCATAGTTGTGAGTGAAGGGGACCTCGTTGCATTTCATTATTGATAGAAATAGCTAGAATAACCTCATCTCAGCTGAGGTTGTCAAATAGTTGGGGTTGTCAACAACACCACACCCACAGTCATACAAAATTGGGTGGCTTCTCCAGGGACGAGATCTCTTTGTCATCCTTCAATGTCACTTTTCCTATGGCATCCATCCCTTTAAGGATGAGGTAGTGTGTGATGTTTCCCTCTTGATGTATTTGATGTTGTTTTGGGCCAACCATATATGTGGAAATATCATGTTGTTTATGAGTCTTAACCCTGCAGTGTCATTATTACTCTTGGGGGTCATCTCATCATGATACCATAGGTAGTTATGACTATTGTTCCACAAAAAAAAGGTCGCAAGGTAATCTTTCATACTGTAAAATTCATCATCTTCACAGTCTGTTCAAAGGATTCATAGAAGGCCACTCCAACCACTGCAGCCTCAACACCTTCTATCCAGCAGAAGAAGATTGTATAAGAGAAACAATATATTATTTCTTTACCTACGATGGTTCTTACACAATTCCCTTTCAATCCCAGAGACAATAGGTTGGTAGAACAGATTCAACCCCTCCAGAAATAGGTTCATGACAACCTTGCACAAACCAAGCAGCACAACTTCTCCAACAAGGAACATAACTCACCAAGATTCAGATTCAGAAAATGATTTTTCATATTCCCTAGGAACTCAACATAATGGAGACCATTTATTCCTAAGGTGGGAGGAATGATCCAGATGGATATTGGTGGCCACCCACCTATTCCAAATTCCAATTAGCTGATCTTGACAGTTTTCAGTTCAGCACATTCCTCTGTAATAGGGACATTTCTTTGTAATTGTGGGTTTTTCACTTTTGGGGTTGTCCTGAAGCCCTAACAACATCTAGGTGGATATTGATGGCCGTCAACCTATTCCAACTGACCTATTTTGGAATTTTTCATGTCAGTGCCTCTTTTTGTACTTCTAGAGCCATTTTGGGTCCCTAAACAATATTTTCTTGGCTTTCCACAATCAAACTGTAGATGAAGTAATATTTTAATATAATAATGTGTAGTTCTTGAAAATACATTTCCAATGAGCTATCACATGCCTAAAATGGATATTGTATACAAACGTTATGACCCCGAGAAGTTGATGTACTAACTTACCCCAATGTGGCCCACATGACTTTTGACGCTTCATTTCCTAGGGTTAGGTTTTTGGATGTCTAGGGTTTTGGAATTCATGTTTATCATAAAAAGGTATTTAGAGCCTCATTGTACTCATCTTCTTGCGAATGAGCATATACGTCACATATCTTCTCAGAGATAAAGATGCCACCATTCTAGAAAGTCTTGCACTCTGCATTTTTACAGTCTCTCTACATTTATTTCATTAATAGAAATCATGTATTATTGTATTTCTCTATTTCTAGAAATTTTTATGTGTATTTCATTGTAATATATCTTCTTTCATTTCATTCTAAAAATAATTTGAATCATGTGATATACTCCGATTTTGTTGTACTGAGTGCTATAGAAGTATACTTCCTACTAATCCAAGATATCATAGTTGATCCTAAGATAAAGCAACACGCTAAGGTGCTCTTTCTTTCCACTGCACTCCCTTCCTAATCAAAATTTGTATATCCCTGCAGCTTCACTTCACCACCTGAGACATATATGAGTCCATATCCAAATTTACCATGTAGTTACCTCAACACATACTTTGTTACAATCCGATGGTGGTGTCTCGGCTCTACCATAAATTTGCTCAAGGTGTTTAATGCAAAGAAAATATTCGTCCTGGTGTTAACCAGGTACATCAAGGATCCGATCAACTTCCTATAGATAGTGGGATCCACCAAATATGAATCTGAATTAGAATCACTCAGCTTCTCTGGATTTGTCTCCATAGGTGTAGCCATGGACTTGCAGTCCATCATACTGAATTCGTGCAAAATCACAACTGTATGTTTTCCTTGTCCATGAAAAATCTCATTTAGTCTCTGCCACACCTCCAATCCCAAGAAATAGTGCATTGAGCCAAGATCCTTCATCTCGAATTATGAGGAAAAATCCCTCTTGCACTTGATAATGAGACATTTTCTCCCATGAGGAGAAGATCATCAACATATTGCACCAAGATCAAGGGATCTCCATCAACAACCTTGTAGTAAAGGTTGGGATCTCCATCACTCTTGGTGAACCCCAAGATCATTAAATATCCATCAATATGGGAGTACCATGCTCTGGGTGCCTACTTGATTCCATACAATGCCTTATTTAATTTGCAGACATGGGATTCCTTCCCGTGTATCACAAAACCTTGAGGTTTCCTTATGTACACTTCTTCTTCAATCACACCTGTTATCACATATTCCTGTCAAGACCTTGGGGATCTGTGTTTTCTCCCATGTCTGTAATTTTGATGGTCTTCTCCCCTTCTTTCAACCGATTGTTGTTTTCCTTTCCCATCCCAGCATGTCTTTCTCTTTCATTTGTAGTCATCCTTCTTGATCGACTAGTCCTTCCCTGTCAATATGCCCAGAAGAGATCGGCCCTGATTTCCTCTATTTCTTCTGAAGGTCGATCCATCCTCCTTTTACCTCCATCATTGAATATTTTCCTTCCCAAGCCTAAGTATGGTTGGCCAAACCCCCATTCCCACAGTCTGTAACACTGGAAATAGTCAAATAGTGAAATCAAATCAAGTGAGTGGGCAAAGACTGGCTTCAACAAAGATGATCTATCATTGAGGCAGATCGACGATCATCGGGTAAACCTGAGCCATGGAGTTACCCAGTGTTTAGTGCCAAGACGCATCCCTACCAGTCAAAGTCATGATTTATTTTGCGCCATCCGATCCAGGCAGGGGATAGATGGCAGCCGATTGTGCTATCCCGAGGGTCGACATTTCGGGGTTGCCATTAACAAATGCACCCATAGCCTAAAACCTTGAAACATAAATTCATGAAGCACCCACGGTTTTAGCCCTGGGTCATAGCCGGAGGCCATATGGCGGAGCTAAAGGGATGGGGCTAACATAATTTTTTCCCATCGTGATTTTAGCCATCGGGACTTTGAAAGGTGAAGGGTCGCTCCTCCCATTGCATTGGGAATTGCTGATTCATGAAAGCACCTCCAGGTTGGGCCCACTGTCCTAGCTCCTGGTCTCGAGGTAGCAAGGATGGAAAGTGGGGGTTTGTTGAATTTAAGTGCTCATTGAGTGGTGGGTGATCATGGTCGTTCAATAAAAGGAGATTTGAACCGTCGATCCTTCTGCATAGGTGGCAGTCATTTGAACATGTCACAGGATCCAGTGTCGGGGATTTCGAAAGCACATAAATGAGAATTCTTAGTAGGAGAAGTCCCAAAATTCCTTTGAAGATAGGTGCATGGTCATGGCCCTGGGTTATATTAAGGGTGGATCCAGAATAAAAGGAGGCCAGTCTCTGAGCCTTGGAGAGCATGCACGTGGTCATCTCTTGTGCCTATAGTATTGGCCACTCTCCAGGGAAGAAGGCAGTTAATGAAGATTGAGCAAGTGGTTGAAACCTCAGCTCAATCCATAAATGGAAGGCATGGAAGGTCTGGAGAAGTCAGCTTGTGGTACCCCTGTGTGCAGGTCCCCCTACAAGAGCCATGTCGATATGATTTTCCCGTCAGACAAGAAGAGCCTGCACACGCTAACTTGGAACTTAATGGCTCAACAACTCTCTTGTTGTCAGTGGCGAGTTTCTCTGAGTATATATAGTCAGTTTTTATGTTTTTGTAGAGGTACATGGTTGAGCTAGGCTCTCATATTGTAAATTTTTTATGAAGCACTCGCTTCTCTGGTTATGTATCTGTATTTGATACTTCTTGTTTAATGAAAGTCAACTTCGTTTCATATCTTTGTAAACAACTTTGTTAAAACACTCAGAATTGGAGGATCCAGTCGAGGGTATTTTTGTTGTTGTGATGTATGTTTGATCATAGGGATATTAACACCAGTTTTAGGCAGTTTCCTATGTTATTTTCTCTCTCTTACACTGAGTATTTTGGAATTGGAGGATCCAGTCGAGATGTTATAGTATAATTGTGAAGTAGGTTTGATCACTGTGTTGTTGTGACTATGTCATCTTGGCACATTTCAGTGTATTGTTTTTCTTCTTCAAGATGATGGAAGGCTTGATGCCCATAGCAGTCTTGTCCACCACTCTCACCAAGTCTTCCCTCTGTTCATTTTAAACTCAACTTCCTGACTGAAGTTAGATGAAGACCTCACCTACTCGTGCATGCTTGGCCTAGTTTTCTGAGTTAAAGAGATATTCTCCTGGGTTTGTGCCCGTTTGACCACCCTAATTTATCGCCTGTGACATACAAACTGATGGGTATCAGGATTACTCCTACCACAATCTAGGAGTGACTTCTAGTGCTAACATTTTTGGCGCCATTTCCGGGGACGAAGTTGAATAGTTTTACATAGGATTGAACGACATTGAGCCTCTGATCCTGAAGGTGCATCAGGTTTCAAAGCCCTATAAGATTGCTACTGTGCACTTGGCAACTCCATTGTGACGAATCCACTGTGACAAATCTACTGTTTTAGTTGTGGCTTCCAGAGGTAGGCACATGCGGTCTACCCCGAAGCTGCCTTTAGCAACACCTGAAGTCAATCCAGAGAAATTTATTAGAAAGGTAAAGGCCCTTCAAGAAGGATCTTCTACTGTTAAACCAGGTATTTCTGATGATTTCCGCCTTAGTCCTTTAGAAGCTCCTATATATACCTCTCCTTTTCCTATCATATTGTCTACAGGAGTTTCTCGAACTTTGAATTTTGGGAGTGTTTCTGTTGATTTTTCCCCTCCTGATCTAGGATTGGAGGGAGAAATCCTTGTCACTCCTCTCTCCCTTGAGGTTGTATCGTGGTTTAGACCCAGAACCTCAATAGATTTTCCCACCCCTAGCTTTACCACCCCTCCTCCTATTGCTACTGTTGCTGATGAGCGAAGAGAAACATCTATTCCCTTAAAACCATTAGCCTCCTCCTTGAATCCTCTGTTGTTTCATTTTCCTCCTACAAGCTGAGTTCCAGTTTCTCTTGCCCGGACTCCATCTCCTCCTAGTTCTCCTCCTGTTCACACTCCAATGGCAGGAGATAATCTGACCGAAAATAGAATGGACATTATAATAGCTGCCCGATAAGCTCCTTTCATTTTACCTCATCCTGTAAATGCCCTCCCTACTGGAGAATACCCAAAATACATTCCCAAGTTCACTGGAGAAGAAGACATAACTGCAGAAGAGAACCTGGTTGCCTTCTACAGTTACACAGATAATCTGAATATTGAAAATGAAGATGTTTTGATGAGAGTCTTTGTCCAGAGCCTTGATGGTGAGGTTAGGAAATGGTTTAGGGAACTGACCCATGGATCTATTTCTAGGATTGAAGCTCTAGATAATGCCTTCTTGAGACATTGGGGAGATAAAAAAGATTTCATGTATTACATGACAGAGTTTGGGTCCTTGAAGTGGAAGGAAGGACAGTCTATCTCTGACTTCTCCAAAAGATTCAATAAAATGTATAATAAGATCCCTATTGAGATAAATCCCTCAGAATCCTTTGCCAAAATCATTTATGCTAGTTCTTTTTACCCTAATTTCTGCCTCCTTCTCAGAGAAAGAAGGGCTACTTCCTTAGCTAACATGCAAGATGAAGCCCTGGAAGTAGAATCCAATGTGTTGGCAGTTAACATGCTGAAAAGAAAATCCGAAAGAGACAAGGGAAGAGTGAGATCTGAGGCCTCAACCTTTGGTTATTCTATATCTTACCCTCAAGTAGATGAATTGAAAAATATGGTAAAGTCTCTGTCTACAGAGATGGAGAAAATACAAATGGAGGGGAGGCCGACATACATAAATCCTCAAAATGTGGATAACAGAGGCAACTTCAGGAGGCCAAATAATAATGATCCTCAGATTATGCCAAGGGGACACATGAACAGAGATGGAGAGGATCAAAGGATTCAAACCCCTCTCTAAAATAACCTGGTTGATGATGAGAAGAGGGAAGAAGAAGAGCTTGACCCCGAAATTCATTGTATTGGAGACACCTCCCCTTTTCATCATTTGTCTCAATCATCATACGAGGAGTATCTCATGGACAGTCATCTTAATGAGTTGAGCAAGGAAGACAAGGCTAGTGGTAACCCCAAACAGATACAACCTTAGATCCAAGAAGAAGTCCAGAACATCTGATATTCCTAAGCAACCCACCAGAGCAGAGAAGCCCGATAAAGATGTGGAAGGTAGCAACAAAGGTAAGAAAATCCAAGTCCCCTCTCTAGTGGTCCAGATTCTTGTTCCTGAAGTAAAATAAGTCCCAAAGCCCACATCCTCTTTTAATTTTGAACATGATATTCAAAAAATTAGAATTCCCATGCCCCTTTTAGAGCTAGTCAAACATGAGGACTTCAAAAAATCCCTCTCTAAGATATTGCAGCCCGAGCCACCCTGCCATCCCACAGACTCAGTAAACCTTCAAGATGAAAAGCCAATAGTCATCCTAGGTCCTATGGTAGAAGACAAAGATGATTCATCCCCTCCCTTCTACACATCACTGAACATACATGACAAGGTGTTTCATAATTGTCTGATGGATTCAGGGGCTTCCCATAATCTCATGCCCAAAACTATCATGGAAGAACTTGAGCTGGAAGTCACAAAGGCCTACCATGATTTGTACTCTTTCGATTCAAGGAGGGTGCAGTGACTTGGGGTTATCAAATATCTGGTCATGACCTTGTTTCAGTTGCCCATGAAGAGTGTGGTCATGGATATCGTGGTAGCTGATGTTCCCCCCAAGTTTGGCATTTTGTTGTCAAGATCTTGGATAAAAAGGTTGGGTGGAACGTTACAAATGGACCTCACATATGCTACCATTCCATTGTTTGGGGGGGAGCATATAAGGCTGTACATAGAAGCTCAATTGGCCTACATCATCAGCGATGAAGCTAACCACACTAACCACCCTATCTTTTCCCTTGACACTGAATTGGGATCCAGTTTATTGTAGCTCACCAATGCTCTCGATCCCCCTCTAAAACTCAGAAAGCAGTCCACTACTTTTCATGAAGTTTCCTCCTCCATCACCTCTATGTGGAAAATTTTCTTTGATCGAGCCTCCTCCAAGGAAGGTGCTAGTGTTGGGATGGTGTTTATCTCACCAACTCAAGAGACCATACCCATGTCCTACAAATTAGACTTTGAAACTACCAATAATGTGACAGAGTATGAAGCTCTTGTGTTGGGTTTGAGGGCTGCAAGAGACATGGGAATCAAAGAAATATATGTGTTTGGGGATGCTGAGATGGTTGTAAAACAAGTCAAGAATCTTTACCAAGCCAAGCATCCAAGGCTCAGATCTTATAGGAATGAAGTGTGGGATTTAATAGATAGATTTTTCCTGGCTTTCAACATTTCATTCATTCCCAAAGGAGAAAATGCGGTGGCCGACTCTTTGGCTGTTTCAGCGAGTAATTTCAAAGTTCCCATGCCACCAAAGATTATATATGATATATAAGTAAAATACATGCCCTATATACCCGACACTGTCAAGCACTGGAAGGTATTTGAGGATGATCTTGAGATCAAAAGATTTCTGGAAGCCGTCGATGAATTTTATGCATTACATATAGACCAAGATCATGATTCTTAGAGTAACACACACGATGATGTATTTTTAGAGAAGATTTCTAATCATCACATTGAGTAGTTACCAAGCAATCACATTCCAAAGGGACTAGTCCCTTTGGAGAGGATCTTTGAAAATAAGGATGTGATAGTAAAAGCTAAGAATCTGGTTGATGAGCCTGACATATCTAAATGCAACATTGGTACAGAGGAGGATCATAAACATGTCAAGCTGTCAAGAAGTCTATCCAAGGAGCAGGGGGTCAAGTATGTTGAGATTTTAAAACAGTTTTTTGATGTGCCCACTTGGACCTACGAAGATCTCAGAACATATGACACAATTGTCATAGAGCATAAGATCCCACTGAAAGAAGAGGCCAAACCATTTAGGCAGAAATTAAGACAGATTAATCCTATGTTGTTGCCTATCATGGAGAGAGAGATGAAGAAGTTGTTGGATGCTCAGATCATTGTGCCTTTAAGGTATTTAGAGTGGGTGTCCAACTTGGTCCCAGTGAGAAAGAAGAGTGGAGAAATCAGAATCTGTGTCGATTTCAGAAACATGAATAGAAGCTCAAAGAAAGACAATTACCCCTTGTCGAAAATGGAACATATTATACAAAGGGTAACTGGTGCATCACGGATTTCCATGATTGATGGTTTTTCTAGTTATATCTATATTCCCATCTTACCTGAAGACAGAGAAAAGACATCCTTCACCACTCCTTGGGGCACATTCATGTATGCCAAAATTCCCTTTGGGTTAATGAACACAAGAGCGACCTTTCGGTGACCCATGGACATAGCCTTCATAGGAGAAAGGGACAAATTTGTGGTCATCTATTTGGATGACATCACAGTCTTCTCCAAATCAAACAGAGAGAAGTGTTGTCATCTGAGAAGGGTTTTCTTTAAATGCAGAAGGTTTGGTCTCTCCTTAAATCCCAAGGAATCACTATTTTCCATGAAGGAAGGAAAATTATTGGGGCATATAGTATCAACTAAGTGGGTCAGGATTGATCCCAGAAGAGTTGAAGAAATCCAAACACTGTCACTCCCGAGATCTGGGAAAGAAATCCAGTCTTTCCTCTGGAAAATTAATTTGTTTAGGAGATTTGTTTCTAACTTTGTTGAGATGGTAAAACTTATAACAACCATGTTGAGAAAGGAAAATGAGGTTAAATGGACTGCTGAGTCCAAAGAATCTTTTGAACAAATCAAGAAGGCCTTGACCAAAGCACCTGTTCTTATCAATCTTGATTACTCAATGGATTTTCTGATTTTCTGATTTTCTTCATTTGATACAGTGGTAGTTGTTTTACTACAAAAGAATGCAGAAAGGCTGGAGCAGCTTGTTTCATTTTTCAACAGAGCATTGAGAGATGTAGAGGTCAAATATGACATCATGGAGAAGAAAGCCTATGCATTGGTGAAGGCCCTTAAATCTTTCACAGTCTATGTTTTGCATTCAAAAATCATTGCATACGTCCCTTCAGCTTCTATGAAGGACATTCTCATTCAAACTGACATAGACGGGAGAATGAGCAAGTGGATTGCCAAAATCCTTGAGTTTTATCTTGAAATAAAACCCATCAGAATAATTAAAGGCCAAGTTTTAGCCAAGCTATTGGCTGAATCTAATTGTAAAGCGCTTGGGGGTTAACTTCATCAACACTTTCTCAGAAATTCAGCAGGATGAGTTTTTTTATGGCAACTCTCAAGACAACCCTCCATTGGCAGGATGCATCTTGTATAAAGATGTTATATATTTCCTGCAGGAGTTAAGGCCCCCTGATGGCATGGGAAAAAGCAAGGTAAGATATTTAAATCTCAAAGCAATCATGTACTACCTCATTGACCAGGTCTTATATTGGAAAGACCCTCTAGGAGTGCTTCTGAGATGTCTAGACCCACATGAGGCCCAAAAGATTATGTTTGAGTTTCATAACTTATGTGGGGGACACCATTTATAGAAGACCATAGCCTACAAAATCCTTAGGGCTGGGTACTACTGGCCCACTTTATTCACTGAGGTCTGCAGAAAGATCAGAGCCTATATCAAATGTAAAACATTCTCAGGAAAGCAATAGTTCAAGTCCCTACCTCTAAATCCTGTGGTAGCTTCAGGACCCTTTCAACAGTGGGGCCTAAACTTTATTGGGGAGATTCATCCTCCTTCAAGTGGTCCGCATAGGTGGATCCTAACTTCCATAGACTATTTCACCAAATGGATAGAAGTTATCCCTACAAGGAGCGCTTCTCACAAGGTAATCATCATCTTCCTAGAGGATATCATAGTGAGGTTTGACTGTCCCAGCAGAATTATCACTAATAATGTGGCCTCCTTCAAGTCTGATCCTATGGTCAAGTTTTGTTATCAGTTTGGGATTTCATTAGTTCACTCCACTCCTTATTATCCCCAAGGCAATGGCCTGGCAGAGTCCTCTAACAAAATTCTGATCAAGCTCATTAAAGGACTGTTAGAAGACAATAAGAAGGCCTGGGATTCAAAGCTTAAATTTACTCTGTGGGATGATCGAGTGACAACAAAAAGGTCCCTAGGCATCTCCCCTTTCCAACTTGTTTATGGGACATAATCTATTTTTCCTTCTCAGCTGGCTCTACCTGTAGAAAAATTCTTTCAAGATTATCAAGGAGAGCCTGATGATATGATCAGAAGGATCCATCAATTGGTGGAAGTGCAGCATACCAGAGAGCAGGTGATGAACATAACTCATAACCATCAGCAAAGGATCAAACAAGCCTTTGACAGAAAGGAGAGAAAATAATATTTTCAGCTGGGAGATCTAGTGCTTAAATGGGATGCACCTAGAAAGGAAAGAGGAAAGCACAAAAAGTTTGAAGCCCTCTAGATTGGGCCCTTCAAAATATATGAAGTGTTTTTAAATAATACTTATAGGTTGCAGGATTTGGAGGGTGAGGAGGTTTTTAATGGCTCTATGAATGGGCATTTCCTGAAAAAGTGTTTTATTTGAGCCATGAGTGGCTCCCCTGTTTTTGTAAATATTGTCTTCCTTCTTTGTTTTTTGGTTTTAATAAAGACTCCACAACCCAACAATAAGGAATTGGAGCTACGTGTTCTTGGCATCTCAAAGGGAGCCTACCATCCCCCATGGAGCCTAATGTTATCACATATTCTTGTCAAGACCTTGGGGATGTATGTTTTCTCCTGTGTCTGTAATTTTGTTGGTCTTCTCCCCTTCTGTCGACCGATCATGGTTTTCCCTTTCCATCCTGACATGTATTTCTCTTTCATTTGCAGTCATCCTTCTCGATCGACTAGTCCTTCCCTGTCAATATGCCCAGAAGAGATCGGCCCTGAATTCCTTTGTTTCTTCTGAAGGTTGATCCCTCCTCCTTTTACCTCCATCATTGAATGTTTTCCTTCCCAATACTAAGTCTGGTCGGCCAAACCCCCATTCCCACAGTTTGTAACACTGGAAATAGTCAAATAGTGAAATCAAATAAAGCGAGCGAGCAAAGATTGGCTTCAATGACGATGATCTATCATCAACGTAGATCGATGGTCATCGGGTAAACATAAGACATGGATTTGCCTAGTATTTAGTGCCAAGGCGCATTCCTACAGTCCAAAGTCACGATTTATTTTGTGCCATCCGATCTGGGCGGGGGGACAGATGGCAACCAATTNATTTCGGGGTTGTCGTTAGCAAACATACCCATAGCTTGAAACCCCAAAACCCGAAATTCACGAAGCACCCACGGTTTTAGCCACGGGTCATAACCAAAGGCCATATGGTGGAGCTAAAGGGATGGGGCTAACATAAGTTTTCCCCATCGCAATTTTGGCCACCAGGATTTTGAAAGGTGAAGGGTTTCTCCTCCCATTGCATTGGGAATATCCGATTCGCAAAATCGCCTCCGACTTGGGCCCACGGTCCTAACACCCGGTCTTGAGGTAGCAAGGTTGGAAAATGGGGGTTAGTTGAATTTAAGCACTCCTTGAGTGGTGGGAGATCATGGCCATTCAATAAAAGGAGATCTGGACCTTCGATCCCTATGGATAGGTGGCAGTCATTTGAACATGTCACAGGATCCGGTGTTGAGGATTTCAAAATCATAGGAACTATAATTCCCAGTAGGAGAAGTCCTGAAATGCCTTTGAAGATAGGCGTGAGGTCATGGACCTGGGTTATATTAAGGGTGGAGCCAGAAGAAAAGGAGACCAGTTTCCGAGCCTTGGAGAGCATGTACGTGGTCATCTCTTGTGCCTATAGTATCGACCACTCTCTAGGGAAGAAAGAAGTTAATGAATATTGAGCAGGTGGTTGAAACCTCAGCTCAATCCATAAATGGAAGGCATGGAAGGTCTGGAGAAGTCAGCCCATGGTACCCCTGTGTGCAGGTCTCCCTGCAAGAGCCATGTCGATCTGATGTTCCCATCAGATAAGAAGATCCTACACACACTAACTTGGAATTTAATGTCTCATCAACTCTCCTGTTGTTAGTGGTGAGTTTCTCTGAGTATATATACTCAATTTTTATGTTTTTGTAGAGGTCGATGGTTGAGCCAGGCTCCCGTATTGTAAATTTTTGATGAAGAACTGGTTTCTCTAGTTATGTATATGTATTTGAGACTTCTTGTTTAATGAAAGTTAGTTTCATTTCATATCTTTGTAAATAGCTATGTTAAAACACTCGGAATTGGAGGATCCAGTCGAGGATATTTGTGTAGTTTTGATGTTGTGATGTATGTTTGATCATAGGAATATTATCACCAATTTTAGGGAGTTTCCTGTGTTATTTTCTCCCTCTTACACTGAGTAGTTCAGAATTGGAAGATCCAGTCGAGATTTTACAGTAGCATTGTGAATTAGGTTTGATCACTTTGTTGTTGTGACTGTGTCATCTTGGCACATTTCAGTGTCTTGTTTTTCTTCTTCAAGCTGTTGGAAGGCATGATACCCATAACAGTCTTGTCCACCACTCTCACCAAGTCTTCCCTCTGCTCATTTTAAATTCAACTTCTTGACTACAGTTATATTAAGAACTCACCTACTCATGCATGCCTGGCCTATTTTTTTGATTTAAAGCGATATTCTCCCGGGTCTGCGCCCATTCGACCACCCCAATTTATCGCCCGTGACATACAAACTGATGGGTATCAGGATTACTCCTACCACAATCTAGGAGTGACGTCTGGTGCTAACAACACCATTGAGGAAAATGATATTTACATCCATTTGATGTAATTTCTAACCCATAATTGAAGAAAGAGAAATAATGGACCTGATGGAAGTGTACTTGGTGACTAGAGAACATGTCTCTTCATAAGGCACTCCCTCTTTCTCGGAGAATCCTCTTTCCACAAACCTGGATTTGTACCTTTCGATGTTACCATCTATTGCAAGATTCGTTTTATGAATCCACTTGGGAGTTACTATTGACTTCCCTTATGGTCTCAAAATGACCTCCCATGCATCATTCTTCATGATGGACTGATACTCCTTTATCATGGCATATTTCCAAACCTGTTGGTTAGCTGCTTCCTCATAACTAGAAGGTTCTAAATTAATGATGTGGATCATCAGTTCCATATAACTTGAGAACCTTTTAGTTATATTTATCTCCTTGAAAGTACCTTGGGGAGTTGCATATCCTTCTACATCCTACAAAGTATCATGAAGCCATGTTGGTCTCTTCCTGGTCACTGCAACATCTCTAGGTAGATCCATTGATCATGTTGGCTCTTCTTGATGGTCAAAAGGATGATCAACTGAACTAGTCAAATCTATACCATCATCCTTTGGAGCCTCCTACTCCTCACTAACAATATCTATGTGATATTCTTTGGATCTCCTGAAAGAAATATCTTCATTAAAGGTAACATCATGACTAACTTTGATCTGACATTGTCCTGGAATATAAATTATGTAGGATTTTTAAGTTTCTCTATATCCAACAAAGGTTCCCTCCTTTCCAGAGGGTTCTGACTTCATCCTCTTCTCCTTGGGTACATGAATGTATACTGGACAACCAAAGATCCTCATATGCATGATCTCTGGCTTCACTCCTGGGAATGCCTCCTCGGGAGTCTTATCTTCTAATATCTGATGAGGAATTCTATTATGAATACAGATTGTCGTGTTGGATACTTCTACCCATAATAACATGGGTAGATTTTGATCATGAATAATTTCCTTGACTTCCTCCATGATAGACATGTTCTTCCTTTCTACAACACCATTTTTTTGAGGATTGTAAGGAACTGTCAACTTCCTCTTGATCCCTTCTTTCTTGCAGAAATCCTAAAGTCTTTGGAAGTATATTCTCCTCTATTATATGTTCTTAAAACCTTGATATTCTTCCCTATCAAGTTCTCTACCCGGGCCCTGAACTCTTGGAGCTAGATAAATACTTCATCCTTAGTATTTATAAATTATATCCATGTATTTTGAGAGAAATCATCAATGAATGTGACATAGTACAAATATGATACTGTGATAGTTCCACATACGTCTAAATGCACTAGATCCAAGATTCCTTTGGATCTACTATCACTTATTGGATAAGTTCGCTTAGTATACTTACCATGAGTACATCCTCTGCAAATGCCTTCATCTTCTTCCTCGAGCTCTGGAATACATGTAACCATCTTCCTTAATGTTGGTAAGGCCTTGTAGTGTAGGTAAGAAATTATTTGATTCCATAGCTCACATAAGTTGGTGTTATCATGTATCAATTCCCGGGTCGGATGTCTTGATAGTTTGTATAATCCTCCCTCTCGAACACCAATCAATTCTAATGCATCAATATTTTAATCCTTAGGCCATACATGAACTTTTCCATCCACAAATGAAACTCTATAGCATTTTTCTTCCAATGTTGAGATAGAGAGTAGATTCTTTATTACTCCTAGTACAAACAAGACATCATTCATATGTAGAGAGTTTCTAGATTCTAGTTGGAATGGTGTGGTTCCAACTCCTTTTAATGCATACTTGGCATTGTCTCCAAGTTCCACTTGTAATGATGAGTTCTCCTCTATCAAACTTTTGAGTGAATTTCATTAACCTATCATGTGCCTAGAAGCACTACTGTCAACCAACCAAGTATCACTACTATTTTTAATAGTTCTTGTAAGAGCAAAGATAAGGGTACATTCTTTATTTTTCTTCATGGTAACATGCTTGGAACAAGAACACGTTTTTTCTATTCTGAAATTGGACACTATTTTTGACTTTTGATTTTCATGAGATGTTTTGACTTTGACCAAAATTCAACCTTGAAATCTTGGAAATCTGGGAGCACTAGTAGGTGTGTTGGGTCAGGGTGAGTTATTCTATGCAAGAAGTAGCCACACCGCTTCAAGAAAATTTCCCAACAATTTTTAGATAAGATCTAGTTATGTGACTGCGCAATGAATTTGTAGTGGCAATATTTCAACAAAGCTCTAATACCATGTTGAATTTTCTGATTCTCAAATATTGATAGTTGTTGTTCTATAATTTCAATGTAATTTTTTTTTTCATGACATAGTTATTTTTTATAGAATAACTATACACTGAAAATATCAACTATTATAATGCAACGAACATAACAATATCTATAAATATTAACCATGCACAATAGACACAAGAACACAAGAACTTATCTTGGGAAACCCAACCTTGGGAGAAAACCCAACAACCTTTCTTATAGAGAAATAAATTCAAGAGTTTACAAGTTTATCACCATCAAAATAGACCAAGAGATATCAAAGAGTCACCTTCCAAGCCTAGCACAACTC
>JASDQU010109196.1:9379-48857 GCA_032191745.1 Picea mariana
GGGGGGGGGTCTGGAAAGTTGGTTAAAGAAAGCGCTCAGACATACGGTCCAGCATCGGGCACGTAGATGGATGGCTGACAATAATTTTTGGACCCCCCCGACCATTCTGCTTTTAATGGTGTGGGGGGGGTCCATAATGAAATGGTTTTCTGGTGGCCCCCCTACTCTAACGTGGCAGGAATCTATTGCACCAGAATCCCACCACTTACCGCAAACCATTTTACCACTTAGTATTTACCACTTTTCTGACATACCACTGCCGTCTCGTGACATCACTTTCCACTATCTTCCCCTACATATCCCATCTCATAACTCTGTCATTCCATCCCCCCTGTTCACCTATCACAAGTCCCCTCACCATTGCTGGTCTCCAATCAACACCCTCCACATCACCCAATCGTACTTGTCACCCGTTTTTCACCTGCCATCTCATGCTCCAAATGACCCGTTGGCCATTTATTATAGGATAACTTATTCATTAGCCTGTTGATCTTTCCCCCATGCCCAACAGGTATCTGTTCACTCAAAACTAGCCCTGCTCCTTCATTCTCCCATTGCTCATCTTATCCTCACACCATAAAGTTTTCCTTGTCTTCTCTCTGATTCAGTGAGCAGCCCAACCACAACCATTACCACTAACATTTTGTTTGAATTGCAGGTACTTTTCACAGTGATGGCGCCAAAATCCAAGAAAGTAGAAGCCAGGGAAAATCCTTTCCTCCCACCTTCTGTCGACCTCGACAGGATCCCATTAGTCGACAAAGATCATCTAATTTCAGATACAAGGTGCGAATTTGACTTCGCAAATTTTCCATCACGGCTCAAAGACACTTTCTTAGATCAGAGTGATGTAATTGGGCTCTGGGAGTCCAATCTTCCTCTATATCTTTTCCCTCAGGTCCATCATTTCCCTGAATTTTCCCTCAAATGCTAGGATCATTACCTCCCCAACTAGAGAGCCATAGTCAATTCATCGGGAGAAACTATGTTCTTCATCACACCAGAGGTCATTGATCAGATGATGCAGATACCTAGAATTGAATCTTCCTCCCCTTTCAATCTTGAAATCATAACAGAGTTATACCAGAAACTTTCTTTTCCTCAAAGGGCCCAGATCTTTGAGTCTTTCCTCCCACAGCAGTTCCCTAAGTCAAATCCCATGTATCCTTCCTCCCTATTCTCAGAAAAGGGAAACCAAGTCATTTCATCACTCTGTTGTTTTCTTGGTTATTTTTCAGACGAATGGGTGGATGAACCTATATTGGGTTTTCTATCCATTTTCTCTACCAAGGAAAATCCCACCACTCAGTTCGATTACAACACTTTCCTAGCAGAGAATATTCACGAGAAGTTTTCAAAATTCACCACATATGGCATGTTCCGGTATTCCTCCATACTGGCTTACATGTTCACCTTCTTTCAAGAGGATAGGTTCTCTTTCTCGATGCATAAAATGGACAAGGACAGGAAGCCGCAGGCAGTAACATCTTGGACTTTGCTGCTCAGACAGAATTCTACAGAGTTCAGTTTCAAGCAGTTCATCGAGCAGTTTTACCACCCAATGGTGAGCATGCTCAGTGGCAGACTAGAACCAAGAATAAATGAGGATATTCAGAGGATCTTACACCTCTCAGACCATGCAAAAATTGGAGATTGGTATCTTTACCAAAATCACACTGAGATCGGAATATATGGGTGCGAGTTGGCTCCATACAGGCTGCCCAAGTATTTACCCGTGAGGATATTTTCTCTGGAGTACATAAGATAGATGATAAACTCAAATGACATACACTTTGTGTCTCTGAAGAAGAAACAACAGCTCAGAATCAAAGGGAAAATAGGGTCTTTTATCTGCAATAGTCGACGTGACGAGAAAGAGGTAGACAAGCTTTTGAAAGAAATGAAGTTCAATGCTAGTTTCCTGTGGCACTATGATCCGTGCGGGATCATTTTGGAGATGAGGGTTAAAAATAAAAACATTCCATATGTTCATACTCCCAAGCCTGAAATAGAGAAGTTCGCAAATCAAACAGAGTGGGAGGTGAACACTCTGGAAGAGACAGAACAACAGTCTCCTCCTATTATTATCTCACAAACAAACACGCCACAAGTTCCAGAGGAGAAAATTCCCAGGAAGGATACTTCACCTTCTGTCGCCAAAGTCTCGGTCGAAGATTTTCAATTACACACCAAAAGGCCAAAATCCAGTCATACAACTAACACGGCTGGTGAAAAGGAAACCCAATCCACTACGGCTATGAAAGATGATCTGTCACCACTTATCTCTAGTAGCTAATAGATCACATCTACTTCTTCATCCAAGAAATAGACAGATACTTCTTTAATCAACCAACCAAAACAAGGAGGCGCCAAATTGAGCATTTTTGAGAAATATGACCTGATCAAGAAGAGGAATCAGACACTGACCAGTATCACTTATGCTCATTTTTGGAAACAGACATCCACGACACAGCACAGACTGTTGTCTGTGTTTGATACAGAGAAGGGTAGAATTCACATGGCTTTTTTACAGGCACAAGTGCCCGACCCAAAGGCAATCACTGATTACAAAAGGGCAATGTTCGAATTCCACACCAGAGATGTGCACCTGGCTGATCAAATGGATCTACACAGGAAAACTGGAGAAATGGTTTTCTCCACTTTGGCAAATGTTTCTATTTCGGCTGCTAAACTACAGGTCTCTCTGAGCAATGTTCAGACACAGTTAAAGTTAGAAAAGATATCATCCTTTGCAAAGGATAATGGAATTAAAATGTTGGAAGAATTGGTCCTCAAGATTGGGTATGACCCCTCGAATGTGAAAGCAGTCGAAGAGATGCTCAAAAAGAAAAATGTTGATATAGCATCTCTGAGGAAACAACTGAAACTGCCACCAACGAAAGATGCACAGGAAGAGGAGATAGCTGAGATGGAAGGTGAGAAGGATGAGATGCTTAAGTTGATCATGGAGCAGAATGCACAGTTGAAAGAGATGGAAGCAGAACTGGAAAGGTTAGTGAAGGAGAAGGAACAATCAACACCTATGGAAGTCATTCCATTGAGTGTAGTTCCACTCACAGGAGTAAGCACAACATCTATAGCAGAAACCCCCACAGTAGAATTTCCCTCAGCAACTCCACTGAAAACTCTAGAAAGGACAGTGGAATTAGAAAAATCCATGGGGGAGATGAACTTGCAAGATACATAAATTAGTAGACTTAAAAAGGAGGTTGAGGATCTTCAAGAGCTCAAGTCTTCTTACCAAACAAGCTACTCCAAAGAGAAGCAAAAATCAAACAAGCTCAAATAGGAATTGCAACAGCTTCAAAAGAAAACAGTGGTAGGCAAGACACTTGCTGAGGCCCAGGAAAATATTTGGATGGATATCTCCAAATCCATAAATGAAATATGGCCTATGGTGCAAATCATGTTCAAGCAAAATGAATTGGTACAGAGGAGCAAGTAGGCTATTGAGAAAATAAAAGGAGAGCTGGGAGAAATGCCCACAGAAGCCACTGAGATCATTAGATTCCTAAATTCAAAAACCAGGGAAGAGTTAGAGGATTTGAAGATTGAAGGTAGGACGGAAACCATCCTCGAAGTCAAGAGGGTTTTGACCAAGAGAGGACTAATGCTGCAGTTGGAAGATAAAGTCCAGACTATGGACACATGAGTTCAAATATTTTTCGGCAAGATCGAAGCTCTGCAGAAGAAAGGTCTCCCAGGCTTAATGGTCCTAAATGACAAGTTAATGACCCTTCCTGATTATAAACAAAAGCTGGCCATGCTTGCCAAAGACAGTTCAAAATTTTTGGGAATACAGGGCAGCATAATGGGCAAGGTGTTCTTAGAAACTTTGCAGCCATACATCAACATACAGCACGAGATCCAGTATATTTTCATCATCAAGCCAACTTTTTCCAAGTACACAGAGATGGATGAAATATATCGAAGATTACTCAAAGTCATCATTCCCAGTCAGCTACGATGGGAAGAGCTATGCAATCTAATCGAGTAGGAGATGAGGTGTCCAAGTCTAGTCAACAATCACATTAGACAAAGTCGTGTAAATGACTCACCAACGACCTTCCCCAAAATCAGCTTGAAGAATTCAACACATCATTGATAGTCCCTTAAGTTTTGTATCTTGTTGAGTTAGTTAGTTAAATTTAGAATCTGCCATGTCCTGATCATTAATGACCGGGTCGTTTGTAATTTTTTATTATAAATACTTCAAACTTTGAAGTATCAAGGGTTGATATTTACGCCCAAGCAATCTCTAATATTTGTAATTTTTATGAAGAGATTATTCTAGTAATAAAAAGAGAAGTTTCACAGGATTCCTACGTGTTAATTCTTGGTGAAGTTTCCTCTATCTGTGTAAAAGTTTTTCCTTCTCAGTTATCATATTTTCTTTCTAAATCTAATGTTTAAAAGAAGTTAAAGTTGCATAATTTTCCTTTGTGTACTCTATTCTTAATCTTTTATAGTTTTAAATGTTTTTCTTCTGATGTTATAACAAAGAAATTCTTAAATGCCTTTTTGTTTTCAACTGATATCTCACCTTTTTCGACTATACACCATTTTATCCCTAAAGAATCCAGCATTAGCACCATCTCGCCCTGTAAAACAAATCTTATAAAAGTTGTCTTTAACCTCTATCTTTTTAAAACAGACCCCATAGCCAAATGGAAGCGTAAGTGATATTCAACCATTTCATTTAAAAACAATCTGAACAACTCGGTTATATTCTTTCTAACTAGCCTAAAATCTTGAAAATCCAAACAAATCTAAAATTCATAGAGAGATCCCTCTCTGAAACTGGCAGGGCTAGCTCCCAGTTTCGAAGCAGTTGGTTAAGGTTACCTCTGATAGATTTCTTCTTACCTCACAACAACCTATGGGAATTTATAGAGTGATAACAGATTCACAATCTTTCATGAAGAGGTCCAGGAGAAATGTCTCCATGAAAATTTTTCCACATCAGAATTGTCCATGTCCTCAATCCGAGTCTCAGTTTTAGTTTTATGCCCAGTTGCAAGTCGCATCCCAAACCATTTCGGGGACTCTTAGCAATTCCTCCTCGGGGCATAAAAGCCTAATAGAGCAACATTTTTGAGTTCCATGAGATTTTGCATGCTTGTTTAGGCATGGAATAGGTGACCACATTGTCCATCTGCTCCCGAGGCATGGTTTCATAAATTGGACCCCTAAATCCAAATGTTGCATTGTTTCTTACTGAGCAAAGCACTAGTTATTGAAATCGATGAAAAAAAAAACTTCTGAGGGGTTGGAACCAGTAGTGAGGGGTGATCTAGCTAAAATCCTATACCAGGAATCCAACAAAGACGACGGTTCCTCAATCCGAGTCTCGGTTTTCATTTTATTCCCAGTTGCAAGTCGCATCCCAAACCATTTCGGGGACTCTTGGCAATTCCTCCTCGGCGCATAAAAGCCTAATAGATCAACATTTTTGAGTTCCATGAGATGTTGCATGCTTTTTTAGGCATAGAATAGGTGACCACATTGTCCATCCACTCCTGCGTCATGGTTTCATAAATTGGACCCCTAAATCCAAATGTTTCATTGCTTCTTACTGCGCAAAGAACTAATTATCGAAATCGATGAATTTTTTTTTTTCTAATGGGTTGGAACTGAGAGTGAGGGGTTCTATAGCTAAAATCCTATCCTAGTAATCCATCGAAGTTGATGGTTCCTCAATCCGAGTCTCGATTTTCATTTTATGCTCAGTTGCAAGTCACATCCCAAACGATTTTAGGGACTCTTGGCCAATTCTTCCTCAGGGCATAAAAACCTGACGAAGCAACTTTTTTTAGTTCCGTGAGATGTTGCAAGATTGTTTAGGCATGGAATATGGGACCACAATTTCCATATTCTCCCAAGGCATGGTTTCATAAATTGGATCCTTTAATCCAAATGTTACATTGCTTCAAACTGAGCAAAACACTAGTTCTCGAAACCATTGAGTACTGCAAATTATGAGGCATGGCACCCGGGAATGAGGGGTGCCCTAGATGAAATCCTATCCCAGTAATCCATCGAAGTCAATAGTTCCTTAATCCGAGTCTCAATATTCGCTATATGATCAGTTGAAATTCTCATCCCAAACCATTTCGGGGACTCTTGGCCAATTTCTCCTCATGGCATAAAAACCTAATTGAGTAGCATTTTTGAGTTACATGAGATGTTGCATGATTTTTTAGGCATGGACTAGGTGACCACATTGTCCATCCGTTCTCGAGGAACGGTTTTGTAAATTGGAACCCTATATCCAAATGTTGCATTGCTTCTTACTGAGAAAAGCACTAGTTATCGAAATAAATGAAAACAACAACTTTCAAGGGGTTGCAACCAAGAGTGAGAGGTGCTCTAGCTAAAATCATATGCCAGGAATCCAACAGAGACAATGGTTCCTCAATCCGAGTCTTGATTTTGTTTTTATGCCCAATTGCAAGTCGCATCCCAAACCATTTCGGGGACTCTTGGCCATTCCTCCTTGGGGCATAAAAGCCTAACGGAGCAACATTTTTGAGTTCCATGAGATTATGCATGATTTTTTAGGCATGGAATAAGTGACCACATTGTCCATCCTCTCTCGAGGCGTGGTTTCGTAAATTGGACCCCGAAATCCAAATGGTGCATTGCTTCTTACTGAGCAAAGCACTAGTTATCGAAATCGATGAAAAAAACAACTTCCGAGGGGTTGGAACTGAGAGTGAGGGGTGCTATAGCTAAAATTCTATGCCAGGAATCCAACAGAGATGACGGTTCCTAAATCTGAGTCTTGGTTTTCTTTTTATGCGCAATTGCAAGTCGCATCCCAAACCATTTTGGGGACTCTTGGCAATTCCTCCTCAGGGCATAAAATCCTAACGAAGCAAAATTTTTGAGTTCCATGAGATTTTGCATGCTTGTTTAGGCAGGGAGTAGGTGACCACATTTTCCATCCACTCCCGAAGCATGGTTTCGTAAATTGGACCCCTAAATCCAAATGTTGCATTGCTTCTTACTGAGCAAAGCACTAGTTATCGAAATCGATGAAAAAAACAACTTCCAAGGGGTTGGAACTGGGAGGGAGGGATGCTCTAGCTAAAATCCTATGCCAGGAATCCAACATAGATGATGGTTCCTCAATTTGAGTCTCGGTTTTCGTTTTATGCTCAGTTGCAAGTCACATCCCAAACCATTTCGAGGACTCTTGGAAATTACTCCTCGGGGCATAAAATCCCAATGGACCAACATTTTTGAGTTCCATGATATTCTTCATGCTTATTTAGGCATGGACTTGGTGACCACATTTTCCATCCACTCCCAAGGCATGGTTTCATAAATTGGACCCCTAAATCCAAATGTTGCATTGCTTCTTACTAAGTAAAGCACTAGTTATCGAAATTGATGAAAAAACAACTTCCAAACGGTTGGAACCGGGAGTGAGGGGTGCTCTAGCTAAAATCCTATGCCAGGAATCCAACAGAGCTAATGGTTCCTGAATCCGAGTCTCGATTTTCATTTTATGCACAGTTGCAAGTCGCATCCCAAACCATTTTAGGGACTCTTGGCCAATTCCTGCTCAAAGAATAAAAGACCAACAGAGAAACATTTTTGAGTTCCGTGAGATGATGCAAGCTTGATTAGGCATGGACTAGGTGACCAAATTATCCATATGTTCCTGAGGCATGGTTTCGTAAATTTTCCCCTTAATCCAAATGCTCCATTACTTCAAACTGAGCAAAACACTAGTTCTCGAAATCAATGATTAAAGAAACTTTTGAGGCATGGCACCCATGAGTGAGGGCTTCTTTAGATGAAATCCTATCCCAGTAATCCATCAGAGTCGACAGTTCCTTAATCTGAGTCTCGATATTCGTTATATGCCCAGTTGCAAGTCGCATCCCAAACCATTTCGGGGACTCTTGGCCAATTGCTCCTTAGGGCATAAAAACCTAATAGAGCAACATTTTTGAGTTCCATGAGATGCTGCAAGATTGTTTAGGTGTGGACTAGGTGACTATATTTTCCATCCACTCCTAAGGCATGGTTTCATAAATTGGACCCCTTAATCCAAATGTTGGTTTTCTTCAAACTGAGCAAAACACTAGTTCTCAAAATCAATGAGTAAAGAAAATTTTGAGGCATGGCACCCATGAGTGAGGGTTGCTCTAGTTGAAATCCTATCCCAAGAATCCATCAGATTCGACGGTTCCTCAATCTGAGTCTCGGTTTTCATTTTATGCCCAATTGAAAGTCGCATCCCAAACCATTTCGGGGACTCTTGGCCAATTCCTCCTCTAGGCATAAAAGCCTAACAAAGAAGCATTTTTGAGTTCCATGAGATGTTGCATGCTTGTTATGGTATGGAATAGGTTACCACATTTTCCATCCACTCCCGAGGCATGGTTTCATAAATTGGACCCCTAAATCCAAATGTTGCATTGCTTCTTACTGAGCAAAGCACTAGTTATCGAAATCGATGAAAAAAACAACTTCCGAGGGGTTGGAACTAGGAGTGAGGGGTGCTCTAGATAAAATCCTATGCCAAGAATCCAACATAGATGACGGTTCCTCAATCCAAGTCTCGGTTTTCATTTTATGCCCAGTTTCAAGTCGCATCCCAAACCATTTCAGGGACTCTTGGCCAATTCCCCCTCAGGGCATAAAAGACTAACGAAGCAGAATTTTTGAGTTCCGTGAGATGTTGCAAGATTTTGTAGGCATGGACTATGTGACCAAATTATCCATCCACTCCCGAGGCATGGTTTCGTAAATTGGCCGCTTAATCCAAATGTTGCATTTCTTCAAACTGAGTAAAACACTAGTTCTCGAAATCAATGATTAAAGCAACTTCTGAGGCATGGCACCCATGAATGAGGGGTGATCTAGATGAAATCCTATCCCAGTAATCTATCAGATTCAATGGTTCCTTGATCCAGGTATTGATATTTGTTATATTCCCAGTTGCAAGTCGCATCCCAAACCATTTTGAGGACTCTTGGCCAATTTCTCCTCAGGGCATAAACACCTAACGAAGAAGCATTTTTGAGTTTTGTGAGATGCTACAAGATTTTTTAGGTGTGGAATCAGTGAATATATTTTCCATCCGCTCCCGAGGCACGGTTTCATAAATTGGACCCCTTAATCCAAATGTTGGTTTTCTTCAAACTAGGCAAAACACTAGTTCTTGAAATCAATGAGTAAAGCAACTTCTGAGGCATGAAATCTGGGAGTGAGGGGTTCTATAGTTGAAAAACTATCCCTAGAATCTGTCAAAGTTGACGGTTCCTCAATCCAAGTCTCGGTTTTCGTTTTATGCCCAATTGCAAGGCACATCCCAAATCATTTCAAGGACTCTTGGCCAATTTCTCCTCAGGGCATAAAAGCTTAACGGAGAAACATTTTTGAGTTCCATGAGATGATGCATGCTTGTTTGGGCATGGAATAGGTGACCACATTTTCCATCCAATCCCAAGGTATGGTTTTGTAAATTGGACCCCTAAATCCAAATGTTGCATTGCTTCTTACTGAGCAAAGCACTAGTTATCGAAATCGATGAAAAAAAACAACTTTCGAGGGTGAGGGGTGCTCTAGCTAAAATCCTATGCCAGGAATCCAACATAGATGACGATTCCTCATTCTGAGTCTCGGTTTTCATTTTATGCCCAGTTTCAATTTACATCCCAAACAATTTCGGGGACTCTTGGCCAATTCCCCCTCAGGGCATAAAAGACTAGCAGAGGACATTTTTGAGTTCGGTGAGATGATGCAAACATTTTTAGGCATGGACTAGGTGACCAAATTATACATCCGCTCTTGAGGCATGGTTTCTTAAATTTGATCTTAATCCAAATGTTGCATTGCTTCAAACTGAGAAAAACACTAGTTCTTGAAATTAATGATTAAAGCAACTTCTGAGGCATGGCACATGTGAGTGAGGGGTGCTCTAGATGAAATCCTATCCTAGTAATCCATCGAAGTTAACAGTTCCTTAATCTGAGTCTCGATATCCATTATATGCCTAGTTGCAAGTCGCATCCCAAACCATTTCGGGGACTCTTGGCCAATTGCTCCTCAGGGCATAAAAACTTAACAAAGAAGCATTTTTGAGTTTCGTGAGATGTTGCAAGATTGTTTAGGCATGGACTATGTGACTATATTTTCCATCCACTCCTGAGGCATGGTTTCATAAATTGGAACCCTTAATCTAAATGTTGGTTTGCTTCAAACTGAGCAAAACACTAGTTCTCGAAATCAATGAGTAAAGCAACTTTTGAGGCATGGCACCCGAGAGTGAGGGGTGCTCTAGCTGAAATCCTATCCCAGGAATCCATTGGAGTCGATGGTTCCTCAATCAAAGTCTCGGTTTTCATTTTATGCCCAGTTGAAAGTCGTATCCCAAACCATTTCGGGGACTCTTGGCCAATTCCTCCTTGGGGCATAAAAGCCTAACGGAGAATCATTTTTTAGTTCCATTAGATGTTGCATGCTTGTTTAGGCATGGAATAGGTGAACACATTGTCCATCCACTCCCGAGGCATGGTTTTTTAAATTGGAACCCTAAATCCAAATGTTGCATTGCTTCTTACTGATAAAAGCACTAGATATTGAAATCGATGAAAAAAACAACTTCTGAGGGGTTGGAACTGGGAGTGAGGGGTGCTCTAGCTAAAATCCTATGCCAGGAATCCAACAGAGATGATGGTTCCTCAACCACTAATTCCTACATAAAAATGTGGGTTGCACTATTGTTAACCATCGCCATAACTAACTTAGTCTTCAACTTGGATTGAACAAAACTAATATTTGTATAGTTCTACTCTTGGCTTGAACAAAACTAATGTTTGTATAGTTCTACTCTTGTCTTGAACAAAACTAATGTTTGTATAGTTCTACTCTTGTCTTGAACAAAACTAATATTTGTATAGTTCTACTCTTGGCTTGACTTAGACATATTTCCAACTAAAGAACTCAATATTTGCAACACACCAACTGATGGTTGAATTTCTTACTCAATAGCATTGACCCTCATCTTCAATGGACATTTCTTATAATAATTATAATTTGCACAAATCCAATAAACAACAACCTTACTACTATTTTTTTCTTAGATCCATATGATAAACTTATCATGTCCTTAGTGTTATCACATTAATATGTCCTTAATATGTCCAAAATCAAGAGGGATATCACATTAAATTAGGTGGTTGACCACTAATATTGGTAATTGCACCCTATTCTAATTGTCCATCCAAAACTAAAGATATACAAAATTTATTTAGAACTTTGAATATAGAAAAAAAAGTTCATAAATTGGAACTAGGATGATGATGGACTACTCACTAACAACACGTGCACGTGCAACTAAAGATACAACCAAACAGGTACCTGTCAGATATTTCTTCGTCGAGTGAGGAAAGCTTAGGACAAATAGAGGGAAATGTGACTTCATCTAGTAGATATGATAAGCAAACAAGGACCAGGGGTGAAAAAGTTAGAAGAAATGTTTTTAGACGCATGAAATTTTTTCTTGCCGAAGGAGGATCATGCTCTTATGATGATGAGAGCATAGGAAACATAGAGGTGCCACTCAGGTATAAGCATCTGGTGAAACAATGGGTACCTAAGAAACTACCTCCTATAGATGTTGACTTCGTTGTCAACAATAGGACATATCACATTGCACCATCCTCCCTGCATGTCTTGGGGCTATTTTCCATGGATGGAATAATTGTAAAATACAATACAGTAACTGAATTGATGGATTATGTTGGACCGTGTTACAATTATAACGATTGGATGCGGTTGGTCCGGTACATGCAAAGTATAAAGAGATATGCACTCGCCGCAAATTATATACAACTAATAAACATGGATAAAAATAAGGGATCAACTATCTATATTGATGGAAGGCCTAAAGCTTCTGACAATACTGTAGGGTTTGTAAACAACACACGACCTGGGACAACAAACAAACAACCAAATTGCATATATGAGGGACGTGAAGAGAATTGGGTAGTCCTGTGCACAATAAAAAAGATAGCTCCAGGGGAAGAGTTATTAGTGGATTACCATTTGAATCGAATAGAAACATTGACTAATAGTGTGCAGGTTCTTATGCAACACCTCTTTAAGAAACCTCTTTTTATTGCATTATATTTTTTATTATCTTTAACATTGTTGTAAATATTATCTTTAACATTGTTTTTTTGTTATCGTTAACATTTTTTTAAATATTTGGGGGTTATAATTATATTATAATGTGGCAGGATGATCGTGGAAAAGGGCCAGCCGAAGAACATGTAAATGATTATCAATTTCCACTTTCTTTTTACGTTATTTTTATTATTTTCTTATATAATTTTATTGAAATAAAATTGTTTTTGTTGAAATTATATTAGTTTGCAGGCCATGTTGATCATGATTCTGCCGATGAGGAGGGGTTTTATTCATCCCCTGATCCAATGGCCTTAATTAAAAAAATGATCATTAAAGCGAACAAGGAACTCGCTAGCTTCTTAAATCGTCCAGATCAAACTCCCGACATCCTAGAAAAGATCAATCTCCTTATGTCACAACTTAACACATATAAGGTAATAATCATAATTTAAAGCGTTTTTTTTAATGTACTCATATGTTCAATTATGAAACTTTGTCCTTTAACTTTTACATTATCTCACGAAAAAACCTTTTCTTTTTTATAAAGAGATTTTTGGAGCCTGTTTAGCCTGATGTTGGTAGTAGTGGCGCTACAGAGACGCTACAGAGTCCTGATGCGAGCAGTCATAAAAATGCTAGAGTACTATTTACTTCTCCATCTTCCACACCTAATTTAGATAGGAGCCATGACACACACCACCAGACATCCACACATCGGTCAGAATCTAGAGATGGTAGCATAGATGAGGCTCATGGTGATGTGGTTGACATGGTTTCATTTCCTAGAGCTAGATGTGTGACAAGCACGGGGACCCTTCCGTGCACATTTTTGGTCGGCGATAATGGAATTCCATTAAAAAAATCAAGACTCCCATGTAGTTTTAATTCATATTTTAATCGTTTAATGTTGTCTTTCTTATACACAAATCATCTAGATTATTAATTTTAAATTAATGATCATATGTTTTTGTGTGTAGGAAATGACCTTTTTTATAGGCACCTGGAGAGCAAGGCCTCGATGATTTTTGGGGAAACCTTATGCATGAGGTGGAATTTCTAGAATTTCAACCTCAAAAAGGAACTTATGGATTATCTTGAAGGCCTCTTTGGAGTAGACACATTCAATAAAAACACAGTCACCTCTGCAACAAGAGAATATTTAAAATATATGCGGGATGTTTATAGACAAATCTTGGTAGGAAATCCTAGGTATGAGCATCCTACCTCAATTCTAGAGAGTGAGTGGAAGGCGATCATTGATGATGCAAAAGAGAATATTTTAAAAAAACCAGGAGAAAAAATAACTGGTACACCAAGGTAAATTACAATATTTTGATTTCAATACCATCTTTATTTTTCTTTAGATCTAAATAAAAGTGTGGTTATATATAACATATTTGAAAATTTTGAAGATAGGTTGCCTGACACTTCAAAGGCAACCAAAGCAAGGATTGCCAAACATGGCCAACAAAAGCTAAGACAGGGTAGCTACTTGAGGTTACAATCATGAATCGTAAGTAGCCAAACATCTTAAGAATATTATTTGTATCGCCTTACAACTTTCAAGTAATTGCAGCCAAAAACATTAAAAAACCATACCCTTATGCAATGCAGGGCGACGACTTCGGAACTGAAACCGCGGAGGAAGACCTTCAACTTGGTTACAAGTATAGTTATAAAGTCATGGTTGATCGTAGCAAAATCATGGGGCAAACCCCAAGATACAATTTGCGGGATAAGGTAAATAAAAATATGTCCACATTAACCTTTCATTACTTATAAAATACGTAAATGTTTGATATCGTCCATAATTTAATGTCTTAATTTGTTTTAATCAAGGGAGGAGCACTATCAACAAAACCATTAGTACTGGACAACAAAGCGTTGATAGTGCAACATAGCCAGAAGATCATGGTGCTTCCCAACAGCCCCATCCCAGTGAGGTGCAGCCCCAAGATGTTCATGTGACTGAGGCCCACGATGGTAAAATGGCTATATATTAATCATATACTTAATAATTCCATACTTATAAATTTTGACGTTTCAATGTTAGAGAATGTCATAGTTGATCCTCCTCGACCTGAAGATTAGGTGAACAGGCTGACAACCATTCCAATGGTGCCGACTAGAGGACCATGTAAATAATTACATTGCAGAGTTATTTTTTAATATTAATGAACTACTTCAATGATATTTAAAAATTGGCCATATAAATTTAATGTTTTTGGTTTTTATAGGTGATGGCACCTCAAGGCAGCATCCACACCATGGGTACGAGACCAGACGTACTCGGCGTGAAAGGACTGAAACAACATTAGTTGTTGAAGAGCACCTAGTAAACAAAGGCATGGAGAAGGATGAATTACTTAAGACCTAGAAAGAACAAAAGAAGACTAAAAGAAATTCATGATGTGTAATAATTTTATAAGACAGTTAGATGTACATTATATAACTGAACATGTAATGATGCATATAATACATTGACATTATGGGTACTTTTTCATCTGATAAAATACATAAGGCTATTTCTATGGTTTGTATATATCTGTGAATGTAATTTTGTTATACACTTAATGATACTTTCATCTTCTCTTATAAGACTTGGTATATATTGATTCAATACTCCTTGGTTCTATTGGTTCTATTGGCCTTGACATACAATTTCTGCATCAATTTGTGGCTCAATGGATATCATCCTAAAGATTTGAAGGCATTGGTAAACATGAAATTTAAGAGATTGAATTGTTCAAGTTTGGATTTAAATTTTACATGCTTGTTTGTTTGTGGGTTTCAAGAGTTCCAAACTTGTATCTCTTTGTCTTTTAAGAATGGCAATCTCTTTGTATTTTAAGATATAACGTGAGAATCCAAGCAAGACTTGGTGCCTTGTGCATGGGCTATGGAGTCTAGGCAACAAATAGAACTTGAATATTCAATATACAAGTTCCAAAATCTTGTGACATGATATATGCAACTTTTAAAGTCTTGTGACATGTGACATGTGGCAAGCATCTTTTCCAAGCAATGCCCAAACTTTAAACTTGGTGCAACATGCAAAAATAATTATTTGGGAAGATGCAATAATAAGTTTTAAGGATTAAACATGAGGGGTTGGAGATGGCCATGTCAAACATTTTATAATATTTTTTCAGAGCATTACCCTTCTTTTCATTGTGTCTTTTCATTATGTCTCACATGACAAATAAACAAAATCACATTGCCATTGTCAATTTATATGTGGAGGGTTATTCAAGGTTTCAAGACTTTCTTCATATTTTCCTACTTTAATCCTCTCATGTTCATGTTAATCCATATAGAGGTCCATGATATAAACACTCATTGTTATAATTTTGACATAAATTCCAATCTTCACTTTGACGATTAGAGGGTACAATTTTGACAACAACTTAATGTTTTTAGTTCCATGAAATTTATTTTGTTTCTTCAACAACATTAAGGATTAAACATGAGGGGTTGGAAATGGCGATTTCAAACATTTACTCTTTTCACACATGTGCATCATCTCAATCTTCATGTCTACAATATGTGGAAGGTTATTCAAGGTTTCAAGATTTTCTTCATATTTTCCTACTTTAGTCTTCTCATTGTCATGTTAATCCATATAGAGGTTCATGATATAAACACTCATTGTTCTAATGTTGACCTAAATTCAAAGCTTCACTTTGTTGATTAGAGGGCACATTTTTGGCAACAATTTAATGTTTTTAGTTCCGTGAATTTTTTTTTTTTCTTCTACAACATTAAGGATTAAACATGAGGGGTTGGAAATGGTGATGTCAAATATTTTATCATATTTTTTCATAGCATTAATATTATTTTCATTATGTCTTTACATTTTATAATCCATATAGAGGCTCATGATATAAACACTCATTGTTATAATTTTGACATAAATTCCAATCTTCACTTTGTCGATTAGAGGGCACAATTTTGGTAACAATTTAATGTTTTTAGTTCCTTGAAATTTCTTTTGTTTCTTCAACAACATTAAGGATTATTTCTTCATGTCTTTTGTTTCACATGTTCAAATATAGATGTAACAATTTGACCTCGAAATATTAGGTTGAGGTTCATCCATATACATATAGATAGACATGAATTTGGGCACCTTGGAATTCTAGTGAAATACAAAGGACCAAAATCTTTAAGGGCTCCTTCTTAAATATTATAATTTTATTTTCTCAAAACCTAGTGTTGCATTTTTATTTAGGTCATCATCATATTTTTCTTATAGTTTCTTATGTAAACCTATTATTTCAACCTCCTTTCTTGGTTCCTCATGAACAAATTTCATAATTTTTTCATTGATGAGAGAAACCAATGTTATGGCCCCGATTACTTGCCACTCATGTTCTTCAATATCATACTTGATTCACATAACCTCATTAAGCATATATGAAGGATAATTTCCTTTCACTTTGATTTAGCACCAATAATTTGATTATCATTGAGCCCAAGGTTAGTGTTAGATGCAATATAGCCTTAATTTTGTACTATAGTTGAAGACAGAGAGAGATCAATGCTATCATGAAGTTCTATAGCATCACATGCGATACCATTTTTATCTTGAAACATGCCATGAACATGTTCACATTCTCCATTTTATATTTCAATATTGGGATCATTAGTATCCCATTCATTACTGTAAATTCCCAAGGTTTTTTCCACACATCTTACAAACCACTACTAAAATAGAGGGAACCCAACACCATCAATGAAGAAAACAAAATAAATGACAATGAGAGAGTTTTGACCATATGTAAACTTATTTTTCCCTTTAAAAAAACTTCATTGATGTGCAAGGGAGAAATGTGTCTATGAGAAAAGACCCAGTTTATCCCCCACATATATTCATTAAGGTGTGTGGGATAAACACACCCTCAAAAAAAAAAAAAAATCACAAGAAGTGACCTAAAACCCTAGTATCATGCTTAGAGATTAATGTAAAGGCTTTGAGCCAACACCTTAGGCCTATGAACCAATACCAATATAAAGGGAACCCAACACCATTGATGAGGTCAAAAAAATAAACTACAATGAGAGAGTTGTGATAGCATGTCACCTAAGCTACAATAAGTAAGAAAATAATGCAAATTTTGTGAATAATAAAAGAGAGCATGAGATGTCATCATCTTCTCCAACTAACTCCATGCTTCCACTTGGAAATTCTAGGCATTTCCATGCAAAAAGAGGAGAATCGAGTAGCAACAAAAACCACCATGAATATAGTGCAAAACTTGTAACTAAACCTTCAATGGAAATTTTAGGAAAGGAACCCACTATCACAACAATTATTATGGTTTGTGAAGCCCCACAATATGCATTAGATATGTTTAGGATGACCTCCCATACCCATAACACAATGTTAAAAGTCATTTCCAAGAAAAATATCAAATTATGATGGTTTTTTTCATAATCATGGTAGTAAATGTCATATAGAGGAGCCTCATATAACTCTCCATTGACAATGATTTGACAAAGACTCCCCTTCTTAGGGTTCTATCCAATTCTATTATTTCAATCCTTAAATATTATGCTCACCACCCCCATCAATATCTCTTTTGTGTTGCACAAAACTATAGTAGTCAAAATCTTGATCCTCCTGGACTAGAGAAAATTTATCCATAACAATCAAAGGGATGTGCTCCATAATTGGAGTTACCATGTGAGATCTTGAAATTCCTTGCATACCATTTATTTCTCTCACCCTCAATACAAGCAATTGTAAACTAATGATTCAAAGAAATACAACTTCCCAACACCATGCTATACCAGATCTATTGAATCCAGGGAATCAAACTTTTTCGACCCTAGTAACAATACCAATCGTTAGCTCCCAAAATTGCACTTTGAAATATGAAGTCCCACATAACAATCAAGGCAAGCTCGATTATACTCAAGAGTTCTCACTACCACCAAATTTTCTCAAACCACATACTACTAATATGCCAAAGGGATCATCTACTAATATTCCAAAGAGATCCACAAGGGTAACATTGTTTCCTCTTGCATCCCACACTAAAACCACATACTAATAATATGCCAAAGGGATCATAGCAAGTGGATCCATTGCCCTCACTAGTTCCTCCATCATTTCTACATATTGCATATGAGACATAACATGTTAGTATCTCATCTTCAGTAACTTTTTTTATAGGAAACTGGTTGTTGTTTTAATTAAAATCCAATCCAACTTGTATTCCATTAATTTAACATAAATGAGATGTCACACAATGACATAATGTTTACTCTAGAACCAACCCAAATGGGAAAAACAGATTTCAATGGTTACTCAATTCTCATTTTGAGAATCTTTGGTTACAATGTAACTCATGGATCTTTGTGCATACTTTCCTCTTTGGCCAAAATACCCTTTGAGAGTCGTGTCAAAAGGACGAATAGGATATCTTGGGGGTAATGGGAAGGCCAAGAGATCGACCTTTTAGTTCCCATTTCTCTCTCTCTCTTTTTCTCCTATTTTCATTTTTCTATTTTATTTTATTTTACTTTTTTTTCTTTGTCTCATTTAATTTATTAAATGTTGCATTGTCATTTATTATATAACCTTCATTAATTTTTAAATTACACTTGTAGGTATTGATTCTTACAATCATTCTCGTGTTCAGATCCATTTCAAATCAGGCCTCCCCATTGAGAGTGTTTTTGTTCTCCAAAATATTAGAGGACCAATCTACAACAATGCGTCATATTTATGTTTCTCTTGATCATGGATCTAAATATGAATGTTGGATTTTGTCACTGTCTCGTGTTCTTGCTATGGATTTATCTATAGTTCCTAGCTATGTTATCATGTAGCGATTCCACAAGAGGATGTGTGAATGACCTCCTTCTACTAGGACCAATTGGTTCCTAGCATGGAAACAATTTTATTATGTTGCACATGCTTACCAACACTATATCAATGCAACAACTTCACTTGGATGACCTCTTTAGTGTGCAATCATAGCACCTTGTATAATTGGCTCAAAAATCAAATTTTAATTTTTTTGCTCAAAAATCAATTTTATTTTTTTTAAATAAATTGTTGTCATCACAATTGTGATGACCCCATAAAAATATTGCAAAGAACTTTCTATACAAATCATGAAAATTGTATAGCAATTTTATCGCAATATCCCATGTTTTTGTCACTCTTGCGACGACCCCTTCAAAAGCTAATTCATCACAAACTTTGTTATGTTTCTCGATCTTGTGACAATCTGCCTATATTGTCAGGTGTGCGACAATATCCTTTTATTGTTGCTCTTGTGAAGATAAGTCTACATTGTCTCATTTGCAATGATTTTCATCGCTAGTCGCGCTTGCGATGATTTCCCTGCTTTGTCGCTCTTTCGGCGATTTCCCTACTTAGTCATTCCGGCGATGGTATTTCTTATTTGTCACAATTGTGACAACTCCCTAGTGTCATCGCTCTTGCAACGTTTAGTCTAGTTCGTTGCATGTTCCACGTCACGTGAAGCGACGATTGGGAGACCCAAAATTCATCGCAATATTTACGACATAATGTCGCAAGAGTGTCGAAATAGCCGTTGCAAAATGGCCCAAATTTGCTAGTGATAGATTCTTATGCAGGAGGAGAGTCCATCAACTCTCCTTGTAGTATTTTTGGCAAACTATTTCATCTATATCTTTGGAAACTAAGGAAACTAGCTCATTGATCTGGGGACAGGGTTTGGAATCTATCCTGTACCTCCTCATAAGACCTGACTCCCCTGAATATTTTGTTATATGGGGAGTTTTCATGTACATATATTTTCATGTTGAATTGGTCCAGGTGGTTCTCCACAATTTTGTGTGTATCGTGCCTTTTGAATTCAATGTCAACCAATTTGACATCTTCCAAAGCCAAAGCCTCCACTTTGGAGTGACCAAAATCTGATAGTGAAAACATGCCAACCTAGATAGGGAAAGTCAACCATACCTTTTTCTGAGAAGCCTTCAGTTCCTTGTTGATGCCTCCCGTTACTATCTAGTAAGATACATCCCTGCACACCAGCCGGTCTGGTAAAAATCATGAGAGAGCATGGGGAGGAACTAGGCATCCAAAAACCCAAATATAAGAGAAGTTTTCTTTAATGAACCAATCTGCTAGTTTTCCGATAATCCTGTACGAAATTTGAGGAGGTGGGTGACCATATAGGGATGTATGCACATGCACCACTACATTGTGACATATTTTGTAAAATAAATCTTTGGCTTTTTCCTCCCACAACTTGGAATGGTAGAAGTGGATAGGCTCTGTACTGGTCGAGGTCCAACTCCAATTCATCAATGGGAAAGGGGTCATGAAATAGATAGTGTCCATGACATACGCAGACATATAGAAAGGGGCGAGCTGCCCCTTTGATTTCTCCATTTTGTATTCAATAATTTCTTTGGCTAGATTATCCGACAACATTTTGACCCAATTAAAAGTGTATCCCCCGGCCACCTCGTGCATGATAGACACCCATTCCATCGGGAAATGAGTGGGACTCTTCTTCTCGAACAATATACAGAACATCATGGATACATAAATCATGTGAACATCCAACGACGTTGTGGCATACATACCATGAGCATCGACCTTGAACTTCTCTGGGTACCCCCACTAGGACCTGATGATATCGAGATAAATCTTGTCATATTGTATGCATTCCTTTTGCTCAAACTCCAACATAAATGAAGTATTGTAATTATATTTAGGATTGGGAGATAACTTATACATTACTTGGAGGTGTTTCGGTCTGAAAGAACCAACGAAAACCTTTTGATGGTTGATGATGCTCCTAGTTTGGACGTCGATGTTTTCCAAGGCCCAACTTATCATGTCGTTATATGACATGAGTCTCAGCCACACAACTATCTTGTGTAGCTCTGACTAGGCTATATATCTGAGTTTAGCTTTGTGAGTATCATCTACTTCATCACCAAAATCTTCTGGACAGTTTATAATCTCATGTTCCAGAACCTTGAACACTTGTGTCCAAGATTTAACAGAGTCTATAGCTTGTGGCGTAGTGTCCAATGGAACGTCTACATTTGGATTTGAACCTTCACTAGATGCATCAACCTTCTTCATCATTTTTCGCGGTGCCATGATTTCTAAGAAATTGAGTGAGGTTACCTGTTGCAGAGGAAATCTGTGAGATTTTTCAAACTAGTGAAAGCTTGTTAATTGAGGAAGGTGAAAATGAATTTGAATTCCAATTGAATCATTACCATTAATTAGTCATAAATGCCATTAATATTTGGTAGTTTGTGTTCGGGAGTTTTAGATGAGACAAAGTGAGAATTTCCCAAATCCTAAATCTGCGAAGGTTAATCCCTGGATAATCGTTATTAAAACCTTAATTAATCATGCTTAAAAAGGTGTGATAACTTCAATTGTTTCGGACATTCGGACTTCGGGGTTTTTAAATGTAGCTCGATAGGAAATACCTGAAACCCGAAACTGCGAAGTGATTAATTATCTGGTAATCAATTTAAGTCTTAATTAATCATATTTAACTTTAAGTGTTTCAGAGATCCGGACTTCAGAGATTTTAGGATACGATGAAGGGTAAACGTCCGAACCCCGAAGTGTGAAGTCATTAATTATCTCTTGACCATGATCAACTTAATTAATTAAAGTTTAATACTTCGACATTTTGGTGCTTTGGTGATTTATGAATTAGTTCTTTGTTATATTTATGAAGGGTCATCTCCCATAGTGACGTGTCACAGATGACATCATTCTAGATGAGATGTCGAATAACGGGGAGGTGCCACGTGTTACTTAGAATCATATGAATATTCAAATGAAAATGTTAGAAATGGGTGCCACATGTCAACTTGGGGAAGACTCAAAATATAAACGTATACTTGATGGGTGTTATATATGCACTAAAAACACAATAAAAACCCTCAATTAAATTGCCAACATGGGGTAAGTAAACTTAGAGTTGTAGCAAAATATATGCCAAAGGTAGAAGGGATGGTAGGAGTATAGTCTAACTAAGGAAGGTAGCTATCTAAGGCTAATCTACTCAAACAAAGCTATCTAATGAACAAACCCTACTAAGCAAATTGAAACTAAGTAACCTAAGTACTTTTGGGCCAAGGATCGATGGATAGTTCTAAGAAAACAAGTAAAAACCCTACTTGAAGCAAACTATTTCATAATAATAACCAAAAGAAAACTAAATAATGAGAAACTAACAAAAGAAAACTATTTTAACTTGCCAACCTACATTCAATGAGCAACTATCCTATGAAAGAAAATAAATAAACAAGCAAGAAAAGACACCTAGCTAACCTACTAAAGCAAGTAAACAAGTAAGCAAAGACAACTATCTAACCTACTAAAACAATAGACAAGTAAGAAAAGACAACTAACTAACCTACTAAAGAAAATAGACAAGTAAGCAAAGACAACTAACTATTGCAAGCAATCAAATTAAAACTTCTCATTGAACAACTATGTAGCCCAAGAGGCAAGTGGACTAAATTCTTTATTCCAAACTATTTCTACTTCATGAAAGGAAATCTATTTAACCAAAAGCAAGAAGAACTACCAACTAATTCTTAATCTATGATAAGAAAACTATTATCTAATCTATCAAAGCAAAGTCTATCTATCCTACAACAACAATAAAACTATTTTCTAAGCTATGAAAGCAAGAAAGCTATCTTCTGATCTACAGAAGCAAGAAACTATCTTTAATCTACGAAAATAAGAAACTATCATTAATCTATAAAAAACTCAAATATAATGTTGGTAGTTGTGTGAATGTCTTCGGTGTCGGATGATATCTCAATGGCACTTGACAAAAAAGGACAATTCAACTGGTATAATCTCAACACTAATCTCAATGGCAAAGTGAAAAGTATGGATTAACCAATCCAATGAGAATTTAGCCATGAAAAAACAATGTTAGATACCCTGCATATTCATGTATAAACCATCAACAACATAACAAGATCATCATTATACTTATATACTATGTAAGAAAAATTCATACTTAAACTCAAGCTATTAACTAAGAAATACAATTGCAATCTAACTCTAGGAAATAAATTACGTAAAATGAAACTATGCTATGTCTATTCTAACAGTTCAAACTGCAATAAGGAAATGATTAAAAACAGAAATTTAAAACATGACATTAAAAAGTAAGCTGAAAACTACATTAATCAACAACTAATTAAACAAGATCTATATAAAAATGATATAAGCAAGCTATAATGAAAACTGAAATTAACTCTATCCATCCATCAAATCCCTGTCAAAGAAAACCTAAATCAAAACTTTGTTCTATTCTAATTAAAACTTTGTTTTAAACTTGACTATAAAATCATAAATCAAAGCATAATCTAACATCTAATTGGGCATGGGGTTAGTCTAGGGACTTGCAAGTCCATTCCTAATCTACAAGATCAATACATGTTAACACATCTCATCATTCTAACCTGCAAAAGAGAATCACAACAATTAAACTACATCAAACTAATTAACACAATAAAAATGCATATACAGAAAATAAAGAGAACAATTGAATTATGAAATGCATAAACAAACACAAAGACAATTACTAGACTGCTGGAGGCCCCCCCAGCAAGTCATGGTCACTCTCTAAAAGCACACCACAAACTCAGCAAGTCAAATTCACCATAAAAACTCAAAAACGCAGTTCTGGCAATGTAAAAACTCAAAACAAAGTAAAATCATTTTTTTGTCTATCACACTGACAATTCTAATGCTTAAATTATGTCTGACCACCTCGGTGGTATTTATAATTTTTACAGGACAAGTGGTCGACCACAGGAGGGTCAAACCACTTCTAAATTCGGGAAATTACAATAAATGATGCCCTAACTGATAAAACAGAGCGAGCCAATAATTGCCCTCTTGAACAAATGAAACTAAGTTTTCGGGAGCTCAGTAGCTGGAGGGGGAGAGCATGAACAAAACCCACGTTCCCAATTCACCCATCACTGACCGCCAATAACATAACCGCCAAGTCGCCCTCCGTTTTTGTGTAATACACAGTGCTAGACAGAGTGTCAGATCAATTGTCGGAACGAGTATTGGAATGAGTGCCAGATCAAGTGCCGAAAGCAAAAACGAGGTGTGTTTTTGCCTTGTAACACTAGAAAAAATGTGAATTAGATCTTGGTAATCATAAAACATGATGAATTATACTCAATATAATCATTAAACATGAATTACACGTACCTAGTGTCGATCATACTATTTTATCATGAAATTCTTCAAAAAGATCCTTTAAAATATGAAAAAGACATATGTACATGCGGAAAAAGTGTATAATAACCGTCGTAAAAGTGATCATATCTCAGGCCCAACATTACCTCCACACTTACAATTTTGCAGGTCCCATTGCAAACAAAAAGAAGCTACTCCTCGTGACTAGGATTGTTGAGGAGGATTGGCTTTGGAAGCTTCTCCTTCTTACTGTGAAGACTTAGCCTTGTGCCTCTTGTGTTTCTTTAGCTATGCTCTGAGGCTGCGATTAGATTTGGTCATCTCATCGATCAATCATTGAAGAGATTTAACTTTTTTTTGAAGGACTGCATTTTCATGATGAAGGTGTGTATCTATTGTCTTCCTTTCCTCGAACTATTGGAGAAGATGATGGTTTTCCTTTTGTAGCAACTCTATGGTTGGGTCAGAATCAATGATCTCCGAGGAAGGCTTAGATCCTTTGAGGGATGTGGACAATCTATCAATTTTAGGATCTAGAGTGGGCATTGGTGAAGTAGGAGTGATGGGAGATCGGTAAGGTGAGGTAGGTTCTGATTTTGTTTTCCTTAGTGTCTCTAATCCATCCGCAGAAACTTCCTTAGGTTTCTTGTGAGGGCTCTCAAGGTCGGAGGACACTTGGATAGGGTCCGAAGTAGGTGGAGGTTTTGCATAGGGCTTGGTTCTTGTGCTCTGGGTACTCTTCCGAAAGGTTCCTTTACCAAATCGATTGGCTCCCCTCTTGTTTGTGGGAATGATGGGAAAGTCTTGTTGCATTACTTCTTGGATATTTTTAGGTGTAGGATCAAGAGAGAGTGAAGGCATTGGGGGGTCAACAATAGGATTCTTTTTGTATTTTCTCTTGGTCTTTTTATCCGATGAAGAAGTAGGGATATCAACAAGCTTTTGGTATTGTTCCAGCAAAAAGAGGGTTTGTGATGCAGGAGCATCTCTCCACATCAGCTAGCCAGCCATCCAACCACGTCGAGCACGTGCATTCAAAGCTGAAGAGAGGCACAACCCTCATTTTAAATCTGAATTGAATGTAATTAAATGTCTAAGCTGGTGAGCTGTAGAGTCGTGCCTTTGTGCATGCATTAGGTAGATCGGCCTTTAATGTTTGTATGGCTGAGATCTAGATCCAGATGCTGGACTAGACAGCCCAATCAATGCAATTGAATAGGGTAGGTAGGTTGGAGGGAAGAGCTCGAAGAGCCCCCTCAGGTAAAAGAGATTTAGTATCTCATTTTGTAGTAGTTGAGTGGTAGAGAGATAGAAGAGAATCTGCAAGTAGAGAGCAGAAGGGAAGAGACGAGACCTTGTTACAAGCCGTGCTCAGGAACACCTTGTATAAACAGGCATTTGTTATTTTAATATAAACAGAAGCAGTTTTTCCTGCATGTACTCTGTGTGTTGAATGAATGTCTGTGAGTGTTCTTTATGTGTTGTAGATGTATGTTGTGCATTTGTAGGAGTTGGTTGGATTTCAAGTGAAGGTCTTTGAGGTTTCATGCCAGGAGGGCGTGATGGAGTACTGCGGTCTCTGAATACCGGTGCACTGAAGCACTTCTGAATTCTGTGGGTTCAGATGAAGATGTGTTGCGGCACAAGAACTGAAATAAAAAACTCAGGGAAGACCTCAAGGTTGCTGAATACCTTGGAGGCAAGGCTATGGAGGAAGAACACAGTTGCAGATAGAAGCTCTGAGGAGTTCTGTGAGAGCTCTGCTAAGTGGGCATTGAGCATATGCACAGTGGTGCATTGAGAAGAACTCTGCTGTGAGTTCAGAGAAGCCAGAAACACTAAGGATTCTGAGATCTCTTCCAGGTGGGCATTGAGCAGGTGCATAGGTGCACAGAAGAAGTACATAATTGTTGGAAGTTCTAGCAGAAAATACTCTGCTAGGTGGGCATTTGAGTCAGTGTGCAGATAGGCACTGAGGAAGAGAAGAGAACTCTTTGAGTTCTGTGATTTGAAGAAGAATCCACTGAGGGATCTTCACAGGGTTGTTGAATACCCTGCAGCACTCAACAAAAAGTTTCTTTAGAGAGGATAGCCAGGAGGGCATCCATATTTCTCCATTTGTGGGAGAGAAGGAAGGAAGGATAAAATCCATTAGGGGTCTGAGTGTTTGAGAAGCTCAGGAGGGTCAGCGTTTTTATACGCGCGGCGAAGCTCAGAAGTCGAGAGCCGCAGGAGAGAAGAAATCAGAGGTTGAGGCCGTTGAGGAACTTGGAATTCTTCCAAGTGTAGGAAGGGTGTGAAAGCTCAGGAGGGAGCACAACAGCCATCAGATCGGCGAAAGAAGGAGATCTAGATCATTGGTTTTCACGTCCAGGAAGGAGTAGGAGCGAGCATAGAGGAAAGAGCAGATTTGGACCGTTAGATCTTGATCCAAAGACTCAACAGCCATCGGATCAACAGAGAGTTGCGAGGGAGTTAACCTCGTAAACAGGAGGAGAAAAGTCTCGGAGGAAGTCCTGACACATATCGGGACATCGAGGCATCGGGAGTCGGGATATCAACATTCCCGTGGATAGGATATCAGGTAAGTCCACCTTGAAAATCCCAACACAAGGAGTGTGCGCAGAAGAAGAACGGATCTAGGCCGTGGGATCTTGGTCCAATTACTCGTCAGCCGTTGGATCAGCCAGAAACTGCACGAGGTTTAAGCCCTCGAAAGGAGAGGAGAAAAGCCCCGAAAGAAGTTGAAGTATCAGGATATCGACACTCGGGATATCGGGGATATCGAGGACGTGAGGAGAGTTACTCGACACCCGAAACCCCAAATTTGCAAGGTTTTGATCTGAGCCGTTCGTTTGGGAGTGGATGCGTGTCGCGAGATTTCCCATATCGGGGACTCGGACATCGGAGGACAGAAGGGGAAGTCCTTCAACTTTGCGAGCGGCGAAGTGGTGAGAAGACCAAGAGCCATCCATCTGAGGAGGATAGGTGGCAGAGATCGAAAGATCTCGCGAACTCAGAAGTTCGCAGGGTGAGAACCCAAACATTGGGTGCTCCAAGTCGCGAATACGCGAGGAGCGAGAAGAAGAATAGTCATTGGATCTGGGTCGTAAGAGGACCGTTGGATTGGGAACCCCATCGCCTATCACGCATTCAGGGGTTCGGAGGTTGATAGGGGTCACTTTCAACATTAGAAGTCGTGAAGTGCCGAGAGTGGAGGCTCATGTAGACACATGGCAGAGCCATAAGGTGAGGTCGCGTGGTTGATGGGTGGACATGCATTTCCTAGAGAAAGGAGTCAACACTCCGTTGAATTCTCACATCTCGGAAATTCATGGAATAAGAGTGTGAAGGATTGACGCTTCAACCTACGAGGTTGCGAAAAAGCAAAAAGCGTCAAGGGAGGAGTCAACCTGGCGTTGACCTATCGCGTCTAAGGAGATCGTAATAAGAGGGCATGAGAGTTCGACTCACGAACTCACGAAGGTGCGAGTTACGAGAGGCATTGATATTTAAGCCCTAGCCTATGGTTACATGTGGGGAGGGCGCTGACAAGGAAAGGAGCCATAACTGTATCACCGGTTCAGGTATCGCAAGATTGGAAATGGAGAGTCGGAAGCTTCGACTCATGAACTCGCGAGATTGCGAGATTTAATCCAATCTCCCGATTGTAAAGAGGAGATCCCGTGGAGAGTTTGTTGTGGGTACGTATTTCCCGATAGGGAAATAGAAGAGCCTTAGTGTTCTTCGGGCCACTAGAGAAGAGAAGATCCTGTGAGCGGACGTGCTTGTGAGTGCGCCTTCATCAGTTTGTGCAAGGGGGTTTGGAGTTCTTGGAGAGAGAGGCTTGGATGGAGAGATAGTTTTTAGGCTAAGTGGTTTTTTGTTGATCTTAACTGGCAAGTGAGGGTTTGCAAATCGGTAGATAAAGGCATCCCAATTTTTCCCATGTTTCTCTAGTTCGGCAAGAACGAGGAGTTTGATCAAGCCATGGTGGAAGAGACTGTTGTGGGGGTTAGTCACATTCTTCCTCACTTGAGAGGACATCTTCTCCAAGTTTTTGAGAAAATAGAAGGGGAATTTCAAGGGTTTGTTGAACAAAAAATGAGCCAACAATCTGAAATGACAAGATTTGAAGGTGGTGTTATTACTAAAATTTCGTTTGCAAATGGTTACAGAAATCTAGCATCTTCAAACAACCATGAGTTCACCCATGAACCAAAATTATCAAAAAGCATTTCCAAAAGGTCCAAAACTATACAACCAGTTATAAAATCAAGATGCACTTTGACTAAAAGGGCGTGCAGGTACATGCACCATCAAGAAATGCAGGAAAATCGCACATGCACATGATGCACAATTGTGGATGCTAAAAGCCACGCACACCTAAGAATGACACATTTATGATGTTGGTCGGCCTCCCACCCACTTCTGTTTCAGCTTCCAAGTCGATTTTCCACCAAATCTTGGCTGGATCTGGATGGGTGGCTGGTCAAACACCTAAAGGTGCCATAAACAACCCCTTTTCACACTAAAAGCTGGTTGCACAATACCTCAAAGTGGTGCTATAAAACAAGGCTATGGGTGCACTACCTTTTCAAGGAATTCATTTGCAAGGTTATGTTGCTACTATTCTATTGGGGAAACCTCTTTTCTTATCAAGAACATACTAGTACCATTCCATTTGGGCAATCCAGATCACCTTTTGAGTGGGTTAGCTTGGGATTCTTTCACCATTTCTTTGAAGTTTCCAAGTTGTAAGAAGAGCTCAATATTGGGGGTCTAAGAGCCCTTCTTTGGAGGAAGAAGGGACCCAAAGTCCCCTTTCTCTTTGGTGTTTTCTTTTCACTAATACAATCCTTTCCATTGGTGACATGAGTCTTGTTTGTTTCTTGTTCTTATGTCCTTATGCAAAATAGTTGAGTTGTTTTTTACTTTCCTAGTTTAATTCTTAGCTTAGTCTTTTATGTTTATTCTTCTAACCCTTTCTTTTACTGTTGTCTTGCTTAGCTAACCCAACTAATATTGTAAGCACCTCTGTTTTGCTCATTTAGGTGACAAAAGAGGCGCAACAGATTGGCGACCATACTGGGGAAAGGTATCAATTCTCTACCCCATTTGGGTTATTTTAGCTCTTCTTCTTACTTAATTAACCTGCAGGTACCATAACCAGCCCAAGCCGACCTGCAAAACATCAAATTCAAAGCTGAGTTGAGAGAATTCCATCCGGGATTTTCTTCACGGTCGTGTGGCAGTTGTGCGTGGGTTTATTGGCCCACAGTTGCGCATCATCCGCACGTGCGCCAAAAACATTGCATTACTCCACACCTTCTACACACCTGTGCTCAAAAATATTTTTCAGTTCGCGCATTGGTGCTCAGAGCGCCTCTGTCTAGTCTGAAACCCGCGCACCTATGAATAAAGAACACATTCTAAGCTTTTTATGATATGTTGAAGGCCCATAACCTTCTTAAAGATGATTCCATGCATGTTGTAATCTACACCACACTTACATTCCCTCTCATATAAACGGATTAGTCAAAACACATAGGCACTTAGGGGTTAAAAATCATTATTTTTCCTGAGTCCTCTTTTTGATTTTTATTTCGCCACATGGATGGGTTGCTTTGACTAAAAGTTGGAATCATTCTACATCACATATAAAACTTGCATTGGGACTAGAAATTGGATATCAAATGTTGAGTATGCTCTTCTCTCGTGCTCCAAAGCGATCTTGAGAATCAGAAAGAGGTTGAAAGACAATTTCATCTCCCTTAAAAAGATAAAATCTTTAGGAGAGGACAATAGCCCCCTCGAGACTCCTCTTAGTTTATTTTTCAAACACATCTCAAGATTGTAATGGGCCCATACATGCCCACATGCTACAAAGATAGGATAGTGTTGAAATTTACTTTCTTAGATTAAATCACTAGGGAAGTTTAAAGGTTTTGTAACGGGCCCATACATGCCCACATGATCACAATCTAGGATAGTTTCAAAGATTTCTTAGATTAAATCACATTAGGGAGTTAAAGGAATAGTAAAGGACCCACATGTCCACATGTTAGCTTCCTAGGGACTTTTGAATTCCGCAAGGTTGTACCAATGACATTTAGTTAAATAGGTAACAAAAGACTTGTAAGGACCAAGCGAAGTCCACATGTAGCAAGGGGACACCTAATTCATTAAAAAATTGGCACACTTTCACTCATTCACACACAAAAGTCACTTCTCACTCACATAGTCTTCATCTTGAAACGTGGAGGTTGAAGTAAGTTCTCTCCAAAGGGATTTTGAAACACCCCACCCTTTTCTTGACGAAACTATCCACTTCCACTTAATTTCAATGAGATTGGCTCACACCCCCAATCTCTCAAACAACCACATCTATTTTTTTTTATAAAAACTCACTAAGTTTTCCTCCACAAGAGATGCCAAAATAAATATTTTAGTCTAGGTAGGATTTCGGGGATAGGCATCAAAATAACTCCCCGTTATCTGGTTCTCACATTTTCAAAACAATAGAAGTTGTCAAATAGGGAACTTTAAATCCTCCAAGTCAAGTGTTCCTAACACCATAAGGCAGAGAGATACCCATGAAGGGTTGAAGGCCGAGGTCCGGTTGTTTTGTGCGTCCCCCCTTAAGGCACCCACCTCTTGGACAGGATCCAGCCCGTGACCCATTTCTTAGGCCAAAAATCTCTGCACTTTGACCGAGGTACCTAGTGACCAAATTTTAGGACATCTACCTAGGTGACAATTGTGGGCTGCAATTGTACCTTGATCGGATTTTGTGTGGCTATTGGGAAATATCGCTAGTTCTTTCAGGATATGCCCCCTCTACCCCTCATTATAACTAATTGCTTCATCCTTCACTAGTTTCTCTTCTGGTGGCTTCAGACCCCAATGTCAAGTGATATTGGAAGGTCCAGTGCTATTTTGAGAGGAAGGACGTTACGTATTTTAGGACACGAGCATTTATTTTCTTTGTTCCCCCATGCGAAAAAAATCCACCTATCCACATATATGCTTCTTTATCAAAACACTTTATGTATGATACCCTTCTGATTTTATTTGATTTGGATATATATTGTGTAAGGTTCAAAAATTGTAGCAAAAGCTCTTGTTTATTTATTACTCTCACCACCATTCGCACACATTCACTCAGATAGTTGGACATCATAGGGGATCCACAGAACCCCCGTCGTTCCAGACGCTTGCTAAACCTCCCTCCTATTCTAGGGGGAGTTCCTAGTCTTGCCAACTCATCGGCTCCACCTTCTCACACTCCTGTGAGTGCCACTATCTTGGGATCACCTTTGGTTGGTTCCACCTTACTTGGGTCCAATTCCCAAGGCCCACCTTCCACTTTCTCTTCTTTACATGGAAGCGGGGGGCCAACTTCCTCTCAAGGGGGAAGCACAAACCCACCTAGTCCCCTCCAAGGGTCAGGTACTCAGAACACTCACACTATGGCCATAAATAATCCTACGCCACCCCCCCATATGCCATATTTAGCCTCCCTCAACATACTGGATCTGACTAAACTCACTAATGATCCCATATTGCACAACCCCACATGGCCTGCAATGCCTACCAAACTCCCTTTAGACATCCCCAAGTTTGAAGGAAAAGAAGGAGATGATCCTGCCAACCATATCATGACATGTCACCTATGGTGTTGTTCGAACAACATCATGGACGATTCCATCTGATTAAGATTATTTCAATGTACACTCACTGGCCCATCTGCCAAATGGTATGTCGAAGAAAAATCTGGGTCCCACACGAATTTTGAATCCTTAGCCAAAGCATTTTTGACCTTCTTTCAATTACCCATTCGTCATGAAAATGGCCTTGAATTACTCTCAAATTTCAAACAAACTACCTCTACACATATGGTCGACCACATCCACGAATGGCGTCAGCAACGTAGCCTATGCAAAGCTGACTCTACCCCCCAACAATGTCTCAATTGGTTCCTCAAATTACTTGTTTCCCTCCTTGCCAAAGATGTGGCCACCACCTTCCCCCAAACTGAAGAAGAAGCCATTAGCAAGACCCAACAGTTCGAACTCATCTACGCCCAGTCCGGATACCTATACATGGTACTCCCGGACGCCCTAAAACCCGTGCCATTTGGCCAGGACAAACCTGGGACGGATTGATTGGTAACACTACACACCACAACCCACCGCCTCAACAACCACCCATGTATGGTTCATCTTAATATCCGTCGGCATATGGAGGAATCCCTTATTATCCTCCTCCACCTTATCAACAACCATACCCTGTTGCCCTGACTCCACCCATAAGTGGACCCCTGTCGGCACCCCTAAACCACCCATCTATCCAACCAAGTGTCGGTACTCCCTCTACCTCGGCCTATACCCTAAGAACTAGTGAAAGCACCATGCCCTCCTATGTACCTTATGGACCATTGCCTCAACATAATCCTTACTTTCCATTTTCTGCCCCCCCACAACCTATGGCTCCACCACAAGGACCACCACACGTTAGGGTTAATTTTGTTCAACCCTCTCCCATTCAACAATATCGAAATTTTGAACAACTGAACACGACAAATCCACCCCATCAATCAAACAATACCAGAAAGAAAGGAAAAAATTGGAACAATAATAATATGGGACTAGGAGGAAACTAGAACCAACCCCAACAGAACCAGTCTACCGGGGGCAACCAAAACCAGGGGAATCAAAACCACAAAGGGGGAAACAAAAACAAACACCAATGAAGGAACAACAACAATGTTAGGACCACCTTCCCTTGTGCCCTTTGCGGTGAGTTTGGTCACTATACTCACCATTGCCCCCAAATCGCTGACTTTAAATGAATGAAAGATCATGTGAATGGACCATGTCCCTCAGCACCGCCTGCACCTCAGCAGGCCCCACAACCATATGTACAACAAACCCCCCTAGTTATACTACAAAACCCCATCCCACACCAAGGGGTCATAAATACCCAACCAGACATGCATCTTACCCCACCACAGTTGGGACAATATACCAATACGGGCACCTCTGTTGATCACACTATCCTCCTTACTAGTGAGGAAGAAATCCTTTTGCAAACACGCAGTCGTCAGTATAGCACACCCCCTGAATCCACTCCCACTACCTCAAAAGAAATTCCAGTCACAACAGGACCCCCTCTCATAATTCCTCGCCCTAATACTGAAACCTCCCTTCGTATTCCTCGCATCCCATTGCGCAGGAATGTCCACAATCCTCAAGCTAGGGAAACTCATAATTACAGTTTGGTCGATGACTTGGCACAATCCCCAGCTACCATGTCTGTCTTAGAGGTCCTTCAAACTTGTCCCACCCAATGAAAGTCCTTACTTTCCGCCCTAGGAGCAGTCAACCCGGATGATACCTGACTCATCACATTTGACCTCGACAGTGGAGAACCTCGCCTCCCTGCTCTTATTTCTTTTCAAATCCCTATAAAAATTTGGAACATTACAGTTCATCGATGCATCATTGATGAAGGCGCATCCACCTGTATCATGTCCAAATTCGTATGGCAGAAACTTGGTTCCCCCAAACTCATACCATCTGCCATTACCTTAAGAGCCTACGATGGTAGACCCTCGTCCCCTGAAGGACTCTTCCAAAATGTCCCTGTCGAGCTTGAGAGGAAAAATCGTTCTAATTGACATTGAGGTTATCGACACCCCACTCGACTACAATATCTTGTTTGGTCGTAGCTACATGTATGCTATGAAGGTCGTCGCCTCTTCTATATTCTGAACCATGAGGTTTCCCCATAATCTAAAGATCATTACCATCGATCAAGTATCACATTACGAGCCTAACCCTTCATCCAACATCGATAACATCCTCCCTTTTATCCACACTAATCTCTATGCCTATCCACTCATTGAGATGGGCCCTAGAATCTTCAAAGACCCATCCTTTCTAGGGACCTACCACGGAGCACCACCGCTCCTCCATCCCTCCGCACAATTATGTGTTGTATCCTCCAATGGAATGACAACTGAAACTAACCCCCCTCCCACCAAGGCCTCTTTCATCCCTGACGTCCCACTAGTCGTAGAACTTCTCCCTCAGGAATCCCCTAGAACTAATTTAGCTCAACCTATTCTTGATCTTCCCTAGGGCCAGATACTGGTTTGGGAAACATCCCCCAAGCCCTTACCCAAATCCCTTTCTTTTACCCCTCACCAGGTGTACAAGATTTCCAGGTAGCTGCAACGCTTACCCTTCCTAATATGGTGTTGGCAATCCCAGTTTGGTATTTACATCCACCTGAGAGGGTTCCTCAACCATCCCTCCCTCCCCAAATAGAAGGAATCTTGATGTAGATTCCCATACTCACTCCCACCATACCCCCTATACCCCCACTCACTAACCCCCCTGCTACAGATAAGGGCAGCTGAAAGAAGAAGGAGCCCACATCTCCACTTCCCCACGCATCCAACCCCCTTGCACACTATGCGAGAAAGATAGACACCCCACCAACAAATTCCCATCTCTCCCCAAATTATGTAATCTCATCCAACTCCCTTGAGCACCACCACCGTTCATCGCTTCCTCCAGTATTGCCACTATCTCATAGAACACAAATAACAAAGGACTGTGAACCAAATTCGCATGTGCCATCTGTTTAGATTATGGCCATTACACACACCACTGTCTAGTGATACCTCAATTTTGACAGACACTAACAACTGTATGATAGGGATTTCAACAAACACCCACCTCAACTCCTGTCATTGACATCCATTGTGTCACAACCTCAGTCAATGAATGCATGAGATTTCCTTGCGACCATTTCACATATCAATGTCCTATGATAATTGAATACAGGCGTCGTCAACTGGCCCCTATTCAAAATCATACCCCCCCCTCCTCCAATAGACCTGATAAATACCCTTACCCCATCAATTGATATGGTTCATATCTTCCCACTAGAACTTGAGGCACTCCCTTATCCCCCCTGGTTCCTAGATGATTGATATGAGGAGTTACCCCCAAATCCCCCCAATTCTCCAATTCAATTCCCCATGAACATTCTACGCCTGACTACCATTTTTAACCCACAATATCTGCATATTTGGTTTATGTCGAGCGAACCATCGCAATCCCCTTATGTCTTTATCAGAAGGAGATAATGCCATAGTGACAGTCATCGAGATCACTCCTCTCGATCCCCTATATTCACATTAGTTTCATTGTGATGAAGATATCGTCGAGGAGTTAACTACCCCCAATTACCCATGGGATGCGCTCCACCACAGAGCACTCTTTCTTTCACAGGAATCCTTCACGCCTCCTAACCAACACCCCATATACGCAGTCAAAACCAAATATTTTCTCCCATCAGGGCATATATATTGGTTCAATAACCCTATCCATACCCCCGACGCTTTCGAGGAAGGCAATATGGCCAATATATCCCCAACCATCAAAATAGATATTTCCATCAAATTTGGAATTCTCGAGGAAATCACCATTGGTGCTGCATGTTCTCCAGAAGAACTCACCACCTACAAAGCCCTCTTCCAGGAATATAGGGACATTTTCCCCTGATCATACACAGAGATTCATGGCCTTGATCCCTCTATTGTCGAACATCACATAGACACCTAGCCTGATATCACACCCATCCGCCAAAAACAACAACCGTTACACCCATCCAAAGCAGTGGCCATCAAAGTCAAGATTGACAAACTATGCACTGCAGGGTTCATTTACCCCATAGCCTATACGTCATGGGTCTCCAACCCGATCCCTGTTAACAAAAAACAAGGCACTATCCGTGCCTGTACGGACTTCCTCGACCTCAATCACGCCTGTCCCAAAGACAACTTTCCAACACCCTTCATCGACCAAATAATTGATGATTGCGTAGGTCACGAGGCTTTGTCCTTCATGGACGGTTTCTCTAGTTACAACCAAATCCAAATTCACCCTGTCGATCAGTACAAAACCGCATTCACAACCCCTTGGGGCACCTTTTCTTATCTTGTCATGCCATTCGGCCTCAAGAATGTTGACGCCACATTCCAACGGGCCATGACATACATTTTTCGCGATCTGGCTCATATCATCCTTGCATACTTAGATGACCTCACCGCTTGCTCTAAGAAATGCACTCAACATCTCGATGATCTACGAATCATCTCCCACAGGTGTCGTTAGTACAATATCTGCTTAAACCCTTGTAAGTGTGTATTATGCGTCACTGTTGGGTGCCTTCTTGGGTTCATATTTTCCCAATGTGGCATTACTGTAGACCCCCTCAAAGTCCAAGCCATCACAAAAATTCCACCCCCACGGAATTTACGTCAACTATAGAGCCTTCAAGGCAAAGCCAACTTTTTACGACGCTTTGTCCTAGATTACGCTACTCGCGCACATGGCTTCCTTCGCTTACTTCGTCACGACATCCCATTTCAATGGGATAAACATGCCCAAGCAGCTTTTGACGACCTCAAATCGGTTCTCTCCAACACCCCATTGATTAGTCCACCTGACTATAACCGTGATTATCTCCTCTATATCTCAGCTTCAGCCGTTTCAGTAGCAGGAGTGCTCGTCCAAATAGGGGATGACGGCCGTGAGCATGTGATTTACTACATTAGTAAAAACCTTTCAAGAACACCCTTGAAGTACAATCACGAAGAAAAGCTATCCCTCGCAGTTGTCCTCGCAGTCCAGAAATTGCACCATTACATCCTGCTTTGAACTACCAAAGTTATCGCAGATTCCAACCCCATGCAATACTTGCTCAGTCGTCGATAAATTAACGGTAAATTTGCTCGATGGATCGTCATCCTTCAGGAATACGATCTTGAATTTTCCACACCCAAGAGCAAGAAATCTCTCATTCTCGCTGAACTTATCATGGATTTTCCCTCCGACATTACCAATCCACCGGTCAATACCAACCTCCCTGATAAACATCTTTTTTTCATTCCCTCAGATGACCCTTGGTATGGTGATATTCTTGTCTATCTCTGAACACAAAAATTAAGAAACCACCTCTCCAGAGGTGATCGTCAACGTATTCATCACCAAGCACCTCGCTACCTCCTCATCGGGGACATCTTATATCGGCGAGGAGTCGACAACATACTCCGTCGATGCTTAACTATTGACGAAGCCAACAGAGTCTTAAATGACTGCCACAACGGCGCTTGCAGAGGCCATCTCTCAGGGTTGTCCATCGCATAGAAAATCATTCACGCATGTTACTTTTGGCCTACATTATTTCACAACTGCATCCATGCCATGAAACGATGTGATACATGCCAACTTTATGCTAACAAAGCACGCGCACCACCTGCTCTTCTACACCCAGTTATCACCGTTGGTCCCTTTTGTAAATGGGGCATCGACTTCATGACTTGCAACCCTACATCCAGCAATGGACACAAATACATAGTCATTGCAGTTGATTACTTTACCAAGTGGGTTGAAGCCATGCCTACCTTCAACAACACCGCTAACACAACAACACGTTTTTTCTTTAACCACGTCATATCCCTCTTTGGAGTACTACTCCAACTAGTCTCTGATCACGAGAAACATTTCAAGAATGAAATTTTCATGGAACTCTCATCCCAATTAGGCTTCTCACATGAGTTTGCCTCACCATACTACCCTCAGTCCAACGAACAAGTAGAAGTAGTTAACAAGGTCTTAAAAACCATGTTGCAATGCATGGTTAACAAACATAAAACCAATTGGCATCATACATTATTTTCCACGCTTTGGGATTATCACACAGCAATCAAAACTACCACTGGTTTCACACCTTTTCATTTAGTCCATGGGGTTGAGGCCACTCTTCCCATCGAGTGCGAAATTCCCACCTTACGCACCACTATTGAGCTATTACCCAACACAACCCCAATAGAGCAGTGTTTGCTGAACTTAGAATCCCTGGATGAAGATCGTCGATCTTCATTATAGAACAATGAAGCAACCAAAAAATGATCAAAGGCCACCTTTGATTGCCATGTCAACATTCGCTCATTTAACGAAGGAGACCTTGTCCTCGCTTAGGATATCACTCATGATACCCTTGGCCATGGAAAATTTGAGTCCTTGTGGCATGGACCGTACATTATCCAACATCGCCTCACTAAGGGGGCATACATCCTGGCCTCCCCCGAAGGCCATCCTCTGAAGGAACCCGTCAACGGGTTGTACTTAAAGAAATTTTATGCTTGAGCATAGCTCTACTACACTAGGCTCTTTCTTTTTTGTACATATTTTGTAGAGTTTTTAGTCTTCTTTTATCCATACCTCCCATCTAATCTATCACTCGTGTTATTGACAGATGCCACCTCCATCGACCTACCACATCGGTTACGTCGACGGAGCTAGCCGTTGGACACAGAATATCGCTTCGGCTGCTTGGGCCCTCTATTCGCCTTCACATGACTTGCTCCACACCAGCGACATATGTTTAGGCCTAGCCACCAACAATCAAGTAGAGTACACTGTCATCATTGGTCTCCTCATTGAGGCCAATCATCGCCATATTAGTCACCTTCGCGTCTTATTAGATTCCCAACTTGTCGTCCTCCAACTCAACAATGTATACCGCGTTCGTGATCCTTGCCTCTTTCGCAACTACCTATAGGTTAGAATTTTATCTCGACATTTTGATTCCATTACATTTACACATATCCCAAGAAAATTCAATCAAATAGTAGATAACATGGCTAACATTATACTAGATTGGCATATATCACATCAATACATCTTCACATACACATAAACCATCATAGATCTGTCACAGCATATAGATTAGACATCATCCACTACATCAAAAACCAGAATCATCAAACACATCACACATGTACACAAAGATCCAAAAATGTATATCCATATATATATATATATATATATATATATATATATCGGTCCACATATCATAAAGTGTTTACAAAAATAGTACATCGCCCGTAGGCAGGTGAATTACCTCATCTCTACCAATACAAAATTGGATGTCACAACTATACAAAATGGGCTCACCAGCCTATATCAAATACACAACTACATAGCTAGCAGCCCTCAA
>JASDQU010109196.1:113133-130002 GCA_032191745.1 Picea mariana
CTTTTCGAGCACAGAAACAAAATTCTAAAGAATCACAAGTAATCACTTACCCTCTTAAGGTCTGATAGACCAATTCGGTCTTAGTTGATCCATGTGGATATCGATGGCCACCCACCTATTCCACAGGCTCGAAAAATAGTTTTCCATCTTGGCAAATTTTTCGCAGTTTTTTTTGGTTCCAAACTTCCGGGCCATTTTGAGGCCCTAAATGAGATCATATGCAAAATCTATGCCCCCAAGACATTGACATATCAACTACCCCCATCGGGTCCCACAAACCTTTTGGATTTTCATATTCTGGGGTTAGGGTTTTGGATTTTGCTTATGTTAAAAAGGCCTTTGGAGGCTCATTGTAATGAACATTTTCTTATGAATGCGAGTAGCCATCACATCTCTTCTCATAGATAAGCTACCACCATTCTAGCGAGTCTTTCACTCTGTAATTTTGCAGTCTTTGTACATTTTCGCTCATCAATAGAAATTGTGTATTACTATATCTCTGTGTTTACGGTTTCATCTCTGATACATTTATGTTATATTATTAGATATCTAAGATATCTCTGTATATTTCTTTGTTATATCTCAGCTCTTATTTCATGCCGAAAATAATTCGGATCAGTGGTATCAGAGCAGGCTGATCTTGATCGTTTTTCAGTGCATGTCCCTGATGAGGCCCAAGTATAGCAAGTTGGGTCTCGAGCTTGTCTCTCTTAAGGACAATTGCTCTCGCACACCCAAGAAACTCTCCATGGCGGAAGAAAAGAAAAACGACGAATAATAATATTCTATTCATTTGTTGGTTGAGCAAGCTCTCACTCAACAAAGAGATGAAATGATGGAGAATTTTTCCCACATCCTTCAACACTTACCGATAGCAGTAGGCACATATTCATCAAGCGACCACTTTGGAGGCACCTCACCTTTCAAGGTACAAGTCAATTTTGATATTTCTATATTTGAAGTTCAGATAGATGCGGATGCCCTGGACAAATGGTTAAATTTGTTAGAAGGTTATTTCTTTGTTCACAATTTTTTCGACAGAGAAAATATCACCTTCGCGCTCCTTAATGCTCTCCCCCATCTCAAACATTGGTGGGAAACTTACTGGGAGTAAAGTTCCACAGAAAAGTTTGGAATATATGGGGTCGAGCCCACTTGAGATTTTTTTGTGGATGCGGTAAAGGAACAATATTGCCCTGTTGGAAACTATGAGGACCAATACATGAGATGGACCACACTGTGACAAGAGAGAGGCCAAGCAGTTTCAGAGTTCACCAATACCTTCCATACCTTGCATGCCAAGATGGGTATCAAAGACTCTGAGTGACATTTGGTTTTGAAATACCGCGACGCTCTACACAAATATATCCAAACTGAAATGGATTTTTTGGACATCTCATTATTCGGTACTGTTTATCGATATGTTGTTAAAATTGAGAAGAAATTTGAGCACCAAAACAAATGGGATTTCGGGTCTGCAAATATGCAAGAACCAAAGTATGATAAAGATGGCTCTAACAAACAACCTCCCAGAAATCAGTCTAAGCCACAGGAAAATAAGGGTCATGGAAAGACGAAGAAGGACACTGGAAAATGGTGTGATTTCCACAAAAGTCCCTGGCACAACACTGATAAATGTCCCTCAAAATAGTCGTTGGTGGCCAAGATCAAAGAGAAGGAGTTGAACCCTGATTCAGAACCTGATTCAGAAAATATCGATAGAATATAGATCATCGATGCAAATCCCACTGCTATTGTCGTGACCGCAACAATTCAACCAGAAGAACCAACAGATCCTGAAGAGGGGGAGCACCTTTTTCATTCACAGATGTGGGTGAAGGGGACCCCGTTGCATTTTATTGTTGATAGCGGAAGCCAGAAGAATCTCATCTCAACAGAGGTTGTCAAACAATTGGGATTGTCGACAACACCACACCCGCAATCATACAACATCGGGTGGCTTCGCTAGAGACGAGATCTTCGTGTTAGCCAACAATGTCGATTGTCATACAAAATCTAGACCTTCAAGGATGATGTATTATGTGATGTTTCCCCACTAGATGTCTATAATGTTCTCTTGGGCCAACCATATATGTGGAAGCACCATTCTATTTGTGAGTCTCGACCTCATAGTGCCATTATTACTCTAGGGGGTCATCTCTATAGAATACTAGTGGTAGTTCCAACTACTATCCCACCTAGACAGTGCCACAAGGTAGTATCTCATACTACAAAATTAAGCTTCTTCACAATATGTTCAAAATGTGAATAAAAGGATACTCCAACCACTACAGCCTCGGCCCAAGCACCTTCTATCTAACAGAAGCGGGTCGACAATACTGAAACAAAGCACAAATATTCCTGCACAAAGACATATCATGTAGCCTGATCGGTTGAACAGATTCAACCCCACGAACAACAGGCTCATGGCATCCTTCCACAAACCAAGCAACAGGACATCTCCATCAAGGCAAGCAACTCACCAAGATTCATATTCAGCAAACGCTTCCCTCTCTCCTCTGGGAACTCAATGCAATGGAGACCATTTGTTCCTAGGGAGGGAGGATTGATCCAGGTGGATATCGGTGGCCACCCACCTACTCCACAGGATCGAATTTATTTGTTTCCATCTTGGCAGTTTTTCGACAGTTTTTTCGGGTTCCAAACTTCAGGGGCCGTTTTGAGGCCCTAAACGACGTTTTTTCGGGTTCCAAACTTCCAGGAAAGATTTGTTGGGTTAGTGGAAGGGAAGATTAACTTTGGAAGCGTTTGTTATCTATAATTTGCAGATGCTAAAATTTTCTCAGAAAGAGTATGGGATGGGTAGCGGTTTTGATGAATATAATTATCTTCTGCCTTTTAACAGACAAATCCCATTGTTCTCTTCAACACGTTCGATCTACAAAGAAAACTGTACATTATCTTAATTTTTTGGTAGTTGGAGATTGGGGTAGGAAAGGCCTTCACAACCAGTCTCGAGTGGCTACTCAGGTTATACCTTCTTTTCAAGTTTTCTTCATTTGTTTTTGATTTCAAAATGAATTTGTGAATGAACGAACGAAATGCTTTAATAACAACATCATATATTTTTCTTCAATTTGTCTCTGGTGGGATCCTGTACTAGATGGGAAGAATATGAGAGGAGTTGGACATCGATTTCGTCATTTATATCGGTGATAAATTTTATAAGAGTGGGATGACTGGCGTAGACGACCCAAGTTTTGAAGAATCATTTTCTGGAATATACACAACTAAAAGCTTGCAGACACCATGGTATAGCGGTATGATCTATAAATACATCATCTGTGTATTTAATTTGTAGTAATTAGATCGTTGGTTTTGAAGGATTGAGTTGAGGATTGCAGGAATATTTTGAAGTTGATTACTAAATTCCTATGATGAACAATGTTAGGAAACCATGATTACCGGAGGAATGTGTTAGCTCAACTCAGTTTGTCTCTAAGAAGCCAATATCATCGATGGTAATGCCAAAGATCCTTCATTCTCAAGTACACAATTTGCCCTCATGGTCTCTAGTCTGTTGTAGGTAGTGCAAATCTTTTCTTCATGGACACGAACCCGTTTGTTTATCACTATTGGAAGCCAAGTAAAAATACATATGATTGGAGAGGGGTTCTTCCTCTAGAAAAGTATCTCAACCAGCAATTACATGTATTACATATCAATAGACAACAATAATAGATAAAGTAGGATCATGATTTTTTATGTGTATTGAATGGTTTATTGATAGATACATTTTATATTCAAATGTTTTACAGTGGTAGCCTTGCAGGATCTGCAAGTTGCTTTGGAGGCTTCGACTGCAACATGGAAAATAGTGATTTTTCGTCATACGATTCAAAGCGTGGGTTCACATGGAGACACGTAGGAAATGATTCACCAGATATTGCCCATTATTGAAGTAAATTAATATTATGAATGAGTGATACATGCTAAGTTCTTAATATTAATTGATCTACTATGCACTCCAGTATGAAGGTAAGTTACTGAATTTCTATGATGTGTGTTGTTCTCATATATTTCTATCAAGGCTTATGGAGTGGACCTATATGTGAACGACCATGATCACTGTTTGGATCATATTAGCAACATTGACAAGTAAATGTACAAATGATCACTGTTTGGAGCATATTAGCAACATTGACAGGTAAATGTACAAATTGTTACTGTAAGAAAATGAGGACTCCACATAATTTTTAAAATGTTCAGTGCTGATATTGAGGTTCCTATGTTGCAGTCCTCTATAGTTTCTGACAAGTGGAGGAGGGTCAAAATCTTGGATGGGAATGAAAGAAGGGGAGAACATGGAGGGTTTGCAGTTCTTCCACAACGAATATGGTTTCATGTCTGTGAAAATTCAAGCAACGTTGTTGCATGTTGTATTCTATGATGTGAAAGGGAAGACAATACATGAACTTAATTTGTTGAAGGAATTCTTGTTTGTATCCTAGAATGAGACAATTAATCCAATTCATATAGAGGAGCAACATAGTTGATATACTTTCAAGCGGTTGAAAGACCACTTGAATTTGGGTTGGTGTTGCACTTTGTCAAAAATAATTAAGCATGATCAAATAATTAAGCATCATCATAGTGACTATGTTATGTTAATTGATGACAATTTAATTGAAATTGGGTAGGGTATGTATACCTCCGTAGACTTTATCAGTCAAATTGTTGGACGGAGAGGGTCTCATAAATTTTAACTTTTAAATTTTATAACATATTTTTTTTTAAATTAAAATAAATCTAAAGTACACTCCTTCACTTCATTCATGGAGCGTATTGTTAAGGCACTCCATTATCTTAAGTTACTGGTTCAAAACCTTGAGTGTGCCCTGTGGGGCAGTATGGGCATACCTGAAGGTTATAGTGGGCCTCATTTTGTAAGGCATCCCATGTCCAAAACTTGACTAGTTAGGAGGAGACACCTAAAATCCATCCATGTTAAGAGTTGGCGTGGCCCAAGTTAGGTGTGATCCCTGGGTGATTTTGACGGCTTAGAGACCTATGGATCTCGATTTCTTAGACCACGAGTTAGTCCTGCAAGTCACAAGCAAACTAACAAAAAAATGTCATGCTAAGAGTTGGTGTGGCCCAGACTGGGTGCTATCCATGGTTGATTTTGAATGCTTAGAGACTCCTCGATCTCGGTTTCTTAGACCACATGCTAGTCCCACAAATCACAAACAAATTAGAAAAAAAAGAATTAGATAAAAAATTTTATTACATTCCTAATCTACAATTGAAACTAACATTTTCTTATAATGAATCATCATTCTATACAATTAATAAATCCAAATTGAAAAATTGATTATTCAATTCAGATCTTCCTTGAGCTATTGGAAATCATAGAGGCCTCTATGACTGTAATGGTCTCATGCTTTCGAACACTTCAAACGAAGAGTTAAATCTTGGTGGCTACACCTTACTTGCATAAAAAACCATTCAAACATTCTCATAATCAAAATCCAATTTAAAACAAGTTTTAAACATATTAAAATTGAAATAAATCAAGCCTCAATGAAAACCTTCAACTTTTTGGCTTAATAAAACTACAACTTCCTTGTGTGACCTGAGATTGTCAAAACATAGGTTATGGTGCTTAGAGAACATGCATATATTTTCAATGGGTGGTTGGACACCCCATTTTGACATTGGCTTCATACATTTCATAATCCATTAAGTTCAAATTTCCTTGTTGATAAGAAATTTTTTAGTGCACGCTTTCATACTCGTGAGTCTCAGAATTTTATTTCGTCAGTTACTCAAGTTCATAGTTCTACAAAAAATATGTGTAACCTTTTCTAAAATTTCAAAACTCATTTTAGTTGAACACCTAAACTATGTGTAATAGGCCTTTATAGGAAAATGTCGACATCTTGTTTGAAGTTTCGCTACGCATTTTTCAGCCTTGTTATACGGTATTTGTATCAAATTACTAAAGTTTGAAATATCATCATACATGACACTAATTTTGATTTGTTAAGATGGCCTTGGGGCACCAAATGCACCTAAGGGTAAACAAGGTGAAGTTTTATGATGGCCTTGGGGCACCAAATGCACTTAAGGGGAAACCAAGTGAAATTTGATGATTCAAGCCAAAACCCTAGGGCCCAAATCACTTAATCATCCAACACAAGGGAATAGTATTATGATGTTATATGTAGAAAATATGTGACAAAGTTGGATTTAAAATTAATTGGCATGGCCCTTTCCACCTCATCATGCCACCTTGCATCATATGTGCACAAAACCCATTACACGCCCTTGTCAAAACTTGACATCCATCAATTTTTGTGTGTAAATGTGTTGATAATTAGAATATTTCATTGCATTTCCCAATTCAACTTGATGTCATTGAGATACATCCTATTCTTTCTTTTGTCACCTTATTCACACTTGCACTTATTTTGACACCAATCACCATTACATACTTGTGTTCTCATAGGATATGCAATGAGACAATGACTCATTATTAATATCAAGACACGGTTACGTAAGCACCTTCAACAAGTTAGAGCCCTTTAATCAAATAAATCAATAGGTTAAAATCATAAGTACATGATGCATCGAATGTGAAGATTGTGGAAAAGCAAAGCCTAAAAAAAATCGAGTTAATGATGTGAAATTAACATGACTGTTGCATTCAAAAGCATAAAAATTAGGCATATGTTCAATCAAGAATTTCAACCAACAACTTGCAATCATCAATTAAGTGAAATAGAACAAAGTCAAGGGAGATCAAATTTTAATTAATGAGGCTCATTAAAAAAATTAAAGGGTTTCCAAGTCTAAAGACTTGAGGCTCGTTGAAGCCTCAACAAATCTCAACACACTAGTAAAAGTTATAAGTATCTCCTAAATATTGTTGAAGTAAGAGCATGAAGTAAATATGACTTCTTCCCTATCTCAAGGAAATGAAAAATTAATGAAGCGAGTTCCTGAGAGCCTTTTTTTCGTGAGGGATTCAATGGTCATGCTTGTGTACCAACTTAGGAAACTCATTTGTTGCACCAAAAGAACAAAACATTGAAGTTCATTTCTTTATAGTATAAATAAATTATCCGGGTTGAGGTCTTGGTTGCACGACTTAATATATTTGGGATTAGAATATTTTTCTTAAGTGTGAATACAATATCCCTCAATAATTTCAACCAACAACTTGCAATCATCAATTAAGCGCAAGAGAACAAAGAACAACATGTATTACAATAGAGGACATACACCTTTCGTAACCACTCTCATAACGAGACCAAAGATCAACACATTGATGTTTTCACGTGGTAAAACCCCTACGGGGAAACATCCATGGCCCCAGCCAACGCGACCACTTGGAGCAGTTTATTAATGCAAAATAAAAATATTACAGAGAGATTTTACAAGAGAGTTTCTCACAATCGATCATCGACAAATGACCCTCCATGCTCTTTAAATAGAGATCATGGACCAATCGAGTGTTAAGCCATGGATCAATGGCTGTTAAGATCAAGGAGAATATGAACCGTTGGATCACTCTATGTCGGGAACATATCATGACCGTCAGATTTCCTAACTACAAGTTCATACTAATGCATACTAAAGAAACACACTTTTACCTAACAACACATTATACCAAGTTGATATTAACTAGCTCCTAAGTGTCTAAATATCCTAACATCCCCCCTTAAGAACAACTTGGGATAGGATTGAAGGATTTACAATAGTGACACAACTTCCTGAACTCCTAACATAGATCGAAGTTTGGAAAACTTCGCTTCTGTAAGAGACCTTGTGAAAATGTATGCAACTTGATCTTCTATAGGGAAAACGAGGACTTCAATAACTTGATCATGAATGAGCTTTCTGATTAAGTGCATGCGTATTCGATGTTCTTGTTGCGTTGATGTTGATATGGGTCTTTGGCGAGCTTGATGGCACTCTGATTATTGCACCAAAGTCTGGTCAAATGTTGTTGCTGGAATCCAAACTTTGAAAGGATCTGTCAAAGCCACAAGGCTTCCTTCCTTGCATTTACCGCTGCTCGGTACTCTACTTCTGCTGAAGAAAGTGCAATATACTTTTGTTTCTTACAGGCCCAAGTGACAAGTCCTGAACCAAGGTTGAAAACATAACCTGTAGTAGACTTCCGATCATCAAGGTCACAGACCCAATCTGAATCAACGAAACCAACCAATAAGGGAGTCCCCCCTGAACTGTAATGTATCCCAAACTGAACTGTACCACATACATAATGAAGTATCCGTTTAGTTTCCTTCTAATGGATTTCATGGGATGTTTTCATATATCAGGCAACAAGATCAACAACAAAGTAAAGATCAGGGCGGGTATGAGTCAAGTATAAGAGTCTACCAACTAACTGACGGTACAGGGTGGCATCAACTTCAAGATAAGTACAGGTGGAAGTAAGCTTGAATCCAGATTGGAAGGGAGAAGGGGCTGGTTTACAATCATCCATGTGAAAGTGACGAAGAAGGTCACAAGCATACTTAGACTGGGAAAGAAAAATTCCTTCATTGATTTGCAAAACTTGGAGGCTAAGGAAATAGTGCAAAAAGCCTAAGTCTGTCATTTCAAATTTCTTCTTAAGGATGGTTTTCACATGATTTAAAAGTTTTGATTCACTACCAATAAGGATAAGGCCATCAACATAAAGGACAAGAATTATGAGATGGCTTCCTACTTTCTTGGTATAGACATTAGGATTAGAATGGCATCTAGAGAATCCAATGTCAATAAGAAAATTTTCCATTTTGGCATACCAAACTCGGGGAGCTTTCTTAAGACCATAAAGAGATTTCTTAAGGCGACAAACAAGGCTAGAGTCATTCTGGACATAGTGAGGAGGTTGTTCCATGTATATTTATTCTTGCAAATATCCATACAAGAAGGAAGATTTAACATCCATCTGATGGACCTTCCATTTATGTGAGGCAACAAGGGAAAGAACAAGGTGGATGGAATTCATTTTGGCTACATGGGAAAAGGTTGTATTATAGTCAATTCCTTCAACTTGGGAAAATCCTTTGGCAACTAACCGAGCCTTGTGTCTTTCAACACTTCCATATGATGCATACTTAGTTTTGTAGACCCATTTACATCTGAAAAGTTTTCTTCCTTTTGGAATAGGTACAAGATCCCAAGTATCATTTTCCATTAAAGAATGATACTCTTCATTCATTGTTATATCCCAATCTGGATGACCTGAAGCTTCTACAAATGTCTCTGGATCATGAGTCTATGAAACTTGAGCCAAAACAGAAGAGGCTCACTGGAACTGTGAGCATGTTCGATGCTGATTTGAAGGATCACCGACAAGACCAACAACTGCTTCTCGTGTTGAATAGACCCATCTAGGAAGAGATGGAATTGGTGTTGGCTCAGGTTCAAAGGACTCATCTGGAGGAAGGTGAGCAAGCGATGGTGGATTTTCATCCTCACTATCATCATCTAAAGAAGAAAAACTAGAATAGGAATAGAAGAAGGTACAAACGCCGAAGATGGCTCGCAGACCGAAGAAAGCATAATCGTCGAATTAGGCTCGTAGGACAAGATATTTTAATCAAATTTAACATCTCTTCTAATAATAATTTCATTACAATGTGGTTGAAGAAGTCTATAACCTTTGATATCTTCAGAATAACCAACAAATATACACTTCTCACTTTTAGGCTGTAATGCTTTCCTTTTCTCATTAAGAATGTGAGCCCATGCTATGCTGCCAAATACACATAAGTGACTTACATCTGGTTTAATTTTATTCTAAGATTCTTCCAGTGTTGTATTTTTAAGAGCCTTTGTGGCAGTGCGATTTACTATGTAATTTGCACATTCGATTGCTTTCGCCCAATATTTTAGACTTAATCCCTTATAGTGGATCATACAATTAGCCATTCCTTTTAGTGTGCGGTTCTATCTCTCGGCAACACCATTTTGTTGTGGTGTATATGGAACAATGTGTTTCATTTGGATGACATATGTGGTGTAGTAAATTGTAAAATGATTGTTCACATATTCGCCTCCATTATTTTTTCTTAGCCTTTGAATTTGATGTCCAGATTGCTTTTCTACAAGGGCCTTGTAGGCCAAAAACTTGTCAAAAACTTCACTCTTAATTTTTAAGAAGTAAACCCAAGTACGTCTGGAAAGTTCATCAATGAAAGTTAAAAAATAATTGCGCCCAGAAAATGAAGGAGTAGAAAGTGGACCACACAAATCACCATGAACAAGTTGCAAAGGGCTCGAGGCGTGCCAAGAGGCAAGTTTGTAAAAATTGTCCCGATGATGTTTTCCGAGAACAAAACCAACACAAACACCATCTCTGCATGAAATACGAGGAAGACCAATCACCATCTGTTGATTACATAGTGGATTCAATGAGTGATAGTTTAGATGACCAAACCGCTCATGCCAAAGTTTTCTCAAGTCATCGCTATGAGCAACAAAAACTGATGAAAAAGATGATGACTCAAAGTTGTCAAACTTGTATAGCCTGCTAATATCATCAACAATTCCAATTGTAAGAACATGCTTAGGATCTTTAGATTCTTGATTACAACTTGGTGAGGTGAAAACTCTATGGTTTTACCTTCACCTGAATGAGTGATTTGATATATTGATAGAAGGTTACAAGAAATACTTGGAACACATAATACATCATTGAAATGACCATTATCTACTTGAACTGTTCCAGATCCTACAACACTAAGATATATATCATCACCAACAAATATTTTCTTGGTGTTACATTCATTTAGAGTAGAAAATATGTCTTTATCCTTAGCCATATGATAAGATTCTCCAGAATCAATAAGCCACTCACCAGAAGAAGAAGTAGAAGTTGTATTGAAGGAGAAGCCAGAAGCAGAACGTGCATGTCCATGAGAAGAAGAAGAATAAGTAGAATCAATACTGATGTTGTGCTTCTTCATAGTTTCTTCTAAAGTTTCCATCTTCTTGAAACATTTGGACTCATCATGACCATATTTATCACAAAAGTTGCAATGTCTGTCAGCCATCTTATTTTATATTTTTCTCCTTTGTCACCATTAGGAGCTAAAGCTGTCTGAGTGGGTTTGGGACCCTTATGTTTCTTGTTGTTTTAGTGAGGATGTTGCTTCTTGGGATACTTGGGTTTATCTTTTTGCTGGGAAACTGAGGCTTTGTTGGAGGTACCTGCAGTGCTAATCACTCCAAGATGTACAATCTTATCTTCCTTTCTAATCAAAGCAACACAAAAGGACTCAAGAGTGGGTTTTTGATAAGCTTTCCCTAGAGCCTCTCTCATGGCATAAAAGGTAAATACAAACATAAAATATGCACTACCTAGCTTAGAAAGAATAAGATATATGCAACGCTCTTCCTCCATTTTTATCTCACATTCTTAACATAAAATTATAAGTGTTTTAAACTTAGATAGATAATCTCCAAGGAAATAAAATCATTTGGAATTAAGGTCAATACTTGATTTTCTAACTGTTGTGCTCGAATAATATTGAGTTTACCAAACACAGATTCAATCTTGTCCCAAGCTTCTTCGGGGTCATCAATTTCTTTAAGGTGGAACCTTAAATCAGAAGAGATGGACATTTCGATAAGTCCACATGCTTCGTCACTCCTATTAGCCCATTTGAATTTATTATCATCATCAATGTGTGTTTTTTCCTTTCCCAAGGTAATCCGGTACAAGCCTTTACTTCTTAACACATCCTCCATATGGGATTTTCAATTGGAAGTAGTTGGTGATGATAAGTAAGAGATTACTTTTAGAAGCCATATTAAATATGAAGATAATATGGATTTAAAAACTGAAACTGATGATTTGGATGGAAATATCTTGAAAAGTTAGGTGGTTTAAAAAAAAACGGTACTGAAAACGAACTTCGGATGTGAGAGTTATGCCATTTTAAAAAAAATGCATAAACGGTAACCAAAGGACCACGTGGTGGGGTGTAAGTGACCCAATTTTATAAAGACAAGAGGGGATCACTTTTACAATGAAGTTACTTTATAAAAGAAAATAAATAACTCTAAAATAAAATATTAAGTCTATTTATAGTGATTCACTTTTATACTTGAAGTGAAATACACTTTACAATTTTAGCATGAACTTAAAAAAAAAAATAGCAAAAGAGAGACTTGAACTCAAGACCTCTTACTTAATAAGACAACTTTTAACCAAATGGTCTAGCAAAACATATTGTAATGTTTATAAAGAGGATTGGAGGTGTTTTTGTTGTTGTTGTGGTGGTGGTGGTGGACGGCCTTGGAGAGCATGCTAAAAAAGAATTCTTTTCATAGAAGAAAAAAAAAATTTGCTTCTCGATGATAAGGGTTAGATCTCGGTTAGCTTACCTGGAAGATGCACCTTTTCCTATCTGTTTCTTATTTTCAAAGATCACACAGGGTGTGGGGAAAAGAGCATACACAGATCTAAAAGAGTAGCAACCTAGAAATAAATAATATAAAACCGAAATAAAACCAAAATAATACTCTGCAAAAATTTGAAAAAATGTGTATGCACGCTTTATACATCTGGATCTGACTGAAATGGTTGTATCTTGGGAAAACAAAAACCTTTTCGAGTGAAACGAAAAGTGTCCCTAAATGAAATGAGCGCTACAAATGCAATGAAACAACCTTCTTAGCCCAAAAATGTACAAAAATGACAGAAAATGGAGATGATACAACTCAGCTTCATGATCTCGATCTAGAATAGGAGTGGGTCCTCAAACATGCTCTGATACCATGTTTGACAACACATGTATTCCAACAAAGGAAAAACACCTTCAGTAACCACTCACATAAACTTATCAAAGATCAACACACTGATGTTTTCACGTGGTAAAACCCCTACGGGGAAACATCCATGGCCCCAACCAACGCGACCACTTGGAGCAATTTATTAATGCAAAAGAAAAATGTTACAGAGAGATTTTACAAGAGAGTTTCTCACAATCAATCTTCGGCAAATGACCCTTCATGCTCTTTAAAAAAAGATCATGGACCAATCGGGTGCTAATCCATGGATTAATGGTTGTTAAGATCGAGGAGAATATGAATTGCCAGATCACTCTATGTCGGGAACATATCGTGACCATCAGATTTCCTAACTACAAATGCATACTAATGCATACTAAAGAAACACACTTTTACCTAACGACACATTAGACCAAGTAGATCTTAACTAACTCCTAAGTGTCTAAATATCCTAACAAAGGGATGTCAAAGTTTAATTGATGAGGCTCATTAAGAAAATTAAAGGGTCTCCAAGTCTAAATACTTGGGGCTCATTGAGGCCTCAACAAATGGAAACACACTAGTAAAATCCATAAGTCTCTGCCAAATAATGTTGAAGTATGAGCATGGAGTGAATATGACTTCTTCCCATCTCTCAAGGAAATTGAAGAATCAATGAAGCAAGTCCTTGGGACCTTTTTTCATGAGGGATTCAATGGGAATGCTTGTGTGACGGCTTAAGAAACTCATTTGTTGCACCAAAAGAACAATACAATGAAGTTCATTTCTTTGTAGCATAAATAAACGAATTGGGTTGAAGTCTTGGTCACACAACTTAATAGATTTAGGACGAAAATATTTTTCTTAAGTGTGCGTACAATATCCCTCAAGTGTGTGTGCGGAACCAAAGTATTTTTCTTTTCCACTACATGCAAGCATGTGTGGGGCACCAAAGTATTGTTGTGCACCAATGGAGTTTATTATTTATGTAAATTAGAAAATTGAAGAAACAAAAAACAAGTGTTTAATATTTCCTTAGACTATATATACCCTATTATGAGATTGTAAATGAGATGAATAGTTAATTATTTTGGATATTTTTTGTAGCTTCGTGTTGTTCATTACATTCTTATTTAATTAATTTATGAATTTTTAAAAGACATGCTATAATGAATATACAATACGTAAATAATAATAATAATAATAATAATAATAATAATAATAATAATAATAATAATAATAATAATAATTAAAGGGACACAACCATTCACCTTAGTGACTAGTAAATGCATACAAGTATGCTATCAAAAGGTTCATTGTATTCCATTACACTCACTTTCAAATAAAAATAAAAATAGAGAGAAAATGAAAACATAAATGAACAAATAATTAATATTGTTTAATTTTTGTAGAGTTTAATAGCCTCACTACAACCTCCTTGGAAGTAAACCCAAGCTATATCCTAGAACTCAAGATAAAGCTTGTATAAAATTATCATGATTGTATGGTTCCTTTTCTATAAGGAATCAATGGCTATTTCCCATCTCAATCTACTTCCTTCTACTACTAAACATTGTTGATCAACAATAGTTCTTTGACATTGTTCTATTACCTTTTTGTGAAGGGCCTATACACTATTCAACCTTTATGGAGATGAAATAATTTTTTGATGAGTTTTAATAGCAGAGATAGAGCTTTGCAGTTAACTTTTAATCCATAGTGTAGATTCTCATTCATTAGTGTGGATCGTTTGAAAAACATTCAACCATGTGACTTGATTGTTGAAAAAAGAGGTGAATGCTTGAAGTTGAATGTCCCCTACAAAAGGTGTCATATTGAATCTTTTGTCTAGTTGATAGGCATGCTCATGTAAATAAAGTTCATAAAGAAAATGTTGATCTGTTATACCACTTTGAAAGAAAGTTTCTAAAAATTCAGGGACCGAAGTGATTTTTTGTGGTTGATCTTCCATAATGGCTTTCATCTTGAAGAGAGTCAATTATTCATATAAGAAAACATAGTAAGAGGGAGAAGTATTTTTGCAAATTAAAACTTGCTGCATCATTGTATACATAATTTTTTTCTCCTATCTCAACATTTTGATCTGAGTTCTTATCTCTTTTAATTTTTTTAACTCAGTTTCTGCTTTCTCCCATCTATGTTTCTGATATGCTAATTCTTCGGCCCATTTTTCTCTTAATTCCCTACTGGCTTTTGCATGTTGAGGCAAGAGAAACTTACCTTGTTTAAATAATGATACTTGGTACTTCCACTTATTCACTTCACCTAACAGAAAAACAACATTTTCAGTATCAATTTGAGGTTTTGTTTTCATATTTTTATCCATGACTTCTAATAGGTCTTCAGTCTGCACATCTTGATCAACAAATTCCAAGAGATCCTCCATTTGTATGGCTTCATCAACAGTACTAGTTGGGGTTTCAGTCTGTATTTCTTTATCCACAGATGGAGGTTCTTGTGTTTATCCATCAAACAATTGAGTGTTTTCCATAATTTGCACCACTGGTTCTTGTGTGACAGTGGTGTCCTTTGGCTTCCAATTTTTAATAGACTATATCTCTTTAGTTGTTTCATTAGGAATATCAACAAGTTGTTCTTTTCCATTGACAAGTACTTGTTCCTCTTGAAAAATCACTTTATATCCAACCCCTTTGAAGATGTTAGCACATTTAGGACACATATATTCATGGGGTCCTTCTTCAATTTCATCTCCCATATTTTCAAATGTTGATGCAACATTTGCCAATGAACCCAAGATACAATATCTTGCCTTGGATTTCCTCATTTCTTCCAAATATGCCCACAGTTTTGAGACCTCTTGTTTCAACAATTCATTCTCATAAATCAATTCTTCAAGTTGATTCTCCTTTTTGTTGGACTTCTTACTGGTTGCTTTGGATGTCTTATTTGTTTGCTTCTGTCTAACAACAGGTCCTTGTGTATCAACAACATTAATATTTGGGCTGTCAACTGGTTCTTGTGGAGCAATTGCAACTTTTATTTGTTGTTGTTCACCTAATGGTTCTTGTGTAACAACAAGTGAATGAGGAGGAAGAATATGAATTACAATCTCAAATTGCTACATTTTTGTTGCTTAAGCTGCGACAGAGGCTCTGGTTCTCCATTTTGGAAGACTAGAAATAAACTTTGATGAAGATCTTTTCTTTCCTTTTTCTGATGGAGGAATTTCTTCCTCAATTATGCATGGTTGAAACTCTGTAGGAGGAATCTGACCACTTATTTCAATGAATTCTATTTTATCACTAAGAACAGGATGTGAAGAATCATCACGTAGAGCGGATGATTCTTCTTGCATGTCCTCTCGATCTATATTAAGTTATGCAGGTCCTTCCATTGGAACATTTTCTGGTAGAATTTCAGTGTTTTCAGAGGGTGTTCTTGTACTCACTTCTTTCTTAGTATTGCCCCCTTCATTCTCTGATTGGAACAGTGTGGGTGATCCTTAAAGGCTCTGGTCAAAGATTTTTGTAGGCTCTTCCTGATCAACATAATCAGGATCAAAACCCTTCTGCTAATTATGATCTAAATGCATCATAGTTTCTGACATAGCTGCAGGGCTATTGATTTTTTTAGTTTCTCCACTCCTCTGTCCTTCTTCTTCCAAATTGTTTTCATTTCTCTCATCATTGGCAGTTTCAATTTCAACTTCTTTGTATGCATTATTGGCTATAAGTCTTAGATGGGCTCTATTTTGCAGATTTAGTGCTCTATCTACAAGCAATTTTATCAATCCATGATTCGTGATGCATGTTACTGGCACTCTTGCTCGTCTAGCATAATAAGCCATCTTTCATACAGTTTTTAACAAATAGTAAGGCATGCTTACTAATATACCATGGCGAAGATGGGATAAAAAAATGAAGTCATGATTGTAAACAACTTTGTACCTACCTTCACAGGTGATATACTTTTTCAAGAATATAGAAACTTGTTGCCATGGATGTGGTAATGATTTAAGTGTTGTCCCTCGTCCTCTAGGTTGAAATTCTTCGCCCTCTTCCAAAAACTCTGTCTTTGCTGTGGGAAGTGGCATTTTCTAGCAAAACCACTGTGTACCGGTTCTTGGTA